>JAJMJJ010000140.1:15481-38177 GCA_030568955.1 Geotrichum siamense (nom. inval.) | reverse complement strand
ATAATAATAATAATAATAATAATAATAATAATAATAATAATAATAATAATAATAATAATAATAATAATAATAATAATAATAATAATAATAATAATAATAATAATAATAATAATAATAATAATAATAATAATAATAATAATAATAATAATAATAATAATAATAATAATATGATATTTTTTTCCTTAAATTTTGATTAATCCCAATCATTTATTATCATTTATTTATTTAGTTGGTGTTAAGTATACATATAAATGTAATGATTGTTACAAGTGTGATTGACGAATAGACAAGGAATAAAGAAATGTGCTATGTAAAAAATGTAGAAAAAATGATAATTGGACAGATGGTAATAATAAAAGATTAATGAATGTTATTAGGCCTGTGTGAATTCCAAGGTTTTCATACTTGTGTACATACAGAGAAGAAATGGTCCTTGAAGGCGCATACATTTGTGCCACCTATTACACAAGCATGTGGTATGGATGAAAGATGTTTCAAGTCGTGTTTTATTTTAATTCTTTTGCTAAAGAGGATCATTATGGGCATAATTAGATAATGTAGACTCCATATGATTTTATTGGTAGAACGCGATATATGAGCCAAAGTACTGAACATTAATGATTGGACAGGAAGAGAGAAGAATAAAATGACAGCGAAACACGTAGAGTAGAGCGTGTTATTTACGCGATAATCCAAACATGAAAATGTAAACAAACTTTTCTTTTTGAACCTTCTCTACCAACTCTCTGTCTCATTCCCTACCTCCCTTTCCAAAAAAAAAAAATAAAAAAAATTTGGATTCTACCACCCCTTAATATTTTTCTTTCTTTCTTTCCTACCATCTTTCTTTGGTTACTTTATATATTTGATACAGTAGAAAAGGATTGTTTTATTCAGCAAAATGGGTGATTTGTCTGATTATGCAAAGTTGGAAAAAGTAGGAGAAGGTATGTTTTTTTTTGTTATTGTTGTTGACTAAATTTGCTTGTTTCAGTGATAATTAATGTTGGTACCAGGAACATATGGCGTTGTGTACAAGGCATTGGATATTAAAAACAACAACCGAGTGGTGGCACTGAAAAAGATTCGACTTGAAGCAGAGGATGAAGGTGTCCCATCGACGGCAATTCGAGAAATATCTTTGCTAAAAGAAATGCACGATGAGAACGTTCTTTCGTTATTGAATATTGTTCACACAGATGGTCATAAATTATATCTTGTGTGTGAATTTTTGGATATGGATTTGAAGAAATATATGGAGGCTATACCGTCAGGAGTAGGGTTGGATGCTGATATGGTGAAAAGGTTTATGGTACAGTTGGTTAAAGGGATTAGGTATTGTCATTCGCATCGGATATTGCATCGTGATTTGAAGCCCCAGAATTTGCTTATTGATAAGGAAGGTAATTTGAAGGTGGCTGATTTTGGCCTGGCGCGAGCGTTTGGTGTTCCTTTACGATCATATACTCACGAAGTCGTCACATTATGGTACAGAGCACCAGAAGTTTTGTTGGGATCTCGACAGTACAGCACTGGCATCGACATGTGGTCTATTGGCTGTATCTTTGCTGAAATGATTACTCGTAAACCTCTTTTCCCGGGTGATTCTGAAATTGATGAAATTTTTCAAATTTTCAGAGTCTTGGGAACTCCAAATGAAGATATTTGGCCTGGCGTTTGTTCTTTACCTAATTTTAAAACCACTTTCCCGCAATGGAATAGGAAGGACTTGAGATCTCATGTTAATGGAATTGATGATGATGGCGCTGATTTGTTGAGTGGATTGTTGTGTTATGATCCGGCTGTAAGATTGAGTGCCAAGCGAGCATTGCTACATCCTTATTTCATGGAATATATTGACGTCCAACAACATCAGTCACAACAGTCCCAACGACAAATGTATGGCCAACAAGGATTAAGAGTTTAAATCTATATGATATATCTTCCAATCAACAACCATGTATATTACAAAAAATAATTCATTAATAATTTATTCTGTGTTTTGCTTTTTTCTTTTATTCTTTCCAAGTTCAAGTTTTATGAATTTCCTACATATATATATACTATGATATTTACTAAATATGAATAAGTACTATCGCGATCATATATTTCATTGCTGCTTAGCCATTCTCTCAGCTTTTCTCAAGGCACGTTTCCTAATATCCACATGCATATTATAATTAATTTTAGCCACCAATCTACTATACACACCTACAGTAGCATTGATCCACCAATGCATCAAAGCATGAGACCAATAAGGAGTCAAAGTGGCGAATCTTTCTTGAGCACCAGCACGTCTAGTTCCAGCATTTCTTAAAGTAGAATAAACAAACTGTTTGGGGTTGGGGATAAGAGCTGAAGTTCGTTTGATTTTGGACATTGCAGAAGTGACAAGATAAGAAAGGACGATTTGGACTTCGACATGTTGAGGTGCTAGTTCAGAGGCAAGAGCACTGCTCCAAGCTTGAAGAAAAGCCTTGGATCCTGAATACGTGGCAAGAAGAGGGGTGGGGGTAAGACCTGAGAATGAGCCCATTGTAAGAATAAGACCTTTCTTAGCAACCCGCTTAGGACCTACACAAGCCAAAATCTTAGAAGTAACAGCCTTGGTGATTTTAAGCGTAGCAATATTGTTAATCGTAATAATAGATTCCATCTCCGCTTGCTCTGTTTCCATAAATGGAACAGGAATCAAATGTGATTGGCCCACATTGTTGACCAACACTGTAACAAACTCAAGTTCTTCTTCAATCATTTGCTTCAGCTTTTCATAGTTTTCGGGCAAATCAGCGCTTGCATCAAAAGCCAAATACTTCGTCTTAACTCCATATACACTTTCAATTTCTTTACTCAATTGTTCCAGCTTTGATTCGGTTCTTGATACCAACAAAATATTGAATCGTTTCTTTGCCAATTGTTTAGCAAACTCCTTACCAATGCCATCAGAAGCTCCTGTAACAACTGCCCAAGCACCTTTGCCTGCACCATATTTTAAACCGAAATCTGTTTCTGGCAACAAAAACAATTCTGCCAACATATTGCCATACGATAGAACAGACAAAGTCAACTTGAATAGACCAATTGCTGCTAATCCAAGCATCACACAGGTAGGAATTGGGTAACTTTCAACATTTTCCCCAATCACTTTGTAAATGTAGCCGGTAAAATTGCACATTTTGCTTTTCTTTTGTTGATGGTGGTGATGATAGTAGTGGTTATTGTGCAGGATATAGCGATTTTTCGACTGGGTATACAAAATACAAACTGATTATATAATATATTTAACCCTTTCCCATTTTGTAGTCACCATTGCAAATTTCAACGGCGTTGAACTTCAACAATCCTTTTACTATGAGGAGAAGATATCTCGATAAGCCTTCTAAAACCACAGACGGTTTTTTCTTCTTTTCACACTAGGACCGCCCTACCTTTGAATCATGTTCGCTATATTGGCTCTAATATATCCATCATTGCCGTGATCCTCTCGTCTTGTCAACTATTTATTCATATTTTGTTCACTTGACTTTTCCATTGTTCATTTCATTTTTTAGATAAATTCGCAAACTGTTTCTATCCCTTTTGTTGTGTTAAGTAGCTCAGATGCCTTCAAATCTTCAGATATTCTTCGAAGGATCGCCCTATAGTTTTCATACAATGTGTCATTCTGTCAACACATGCTTTGTTGTTTCAGTTTGTCCGCATTGGCATTTGTAGTCTTCCATAGGAACTCGTCGTTTCCTGTAGTAGTTGCAAAACTTACCGCAACCAGACCTAAGTTGCACAATTCTGCTAAGAGTGTTTCAATCATCTTTTTTTTTTTTTTTTTTTTTTTTTTTTTTTTTTTTTTTTTCAAAAGTTTCCGTAACTACGAGCTTGAAGTCTTTGCAGTGGGGACATTATCTCCACTACCCTTTACTTCCTTGTATCACAATGCTTTGCCAGTCTTTAAAAATTCTTCATACTCATCTTTCATATCAGCTTCCACCTCATCAAAGTATTTCTTTTCCAAGTTTTTCACAACATCTCTTCTTTCTCAATCTTCCTCAAATATCCTAATCACTTCATCACCTTCCATCCATGGCCACCCTACTCGTTTTGACATATCTTTCAACCACTCCATCTCTTCTAAGCCACATTCTTCAACAGCAGTATCATTATCAGGACCAGAATTGTTGTCACTCTGACCAGCAGCGTCATCGCAGAAGAGGACTCTACAAGTGTTAGTATCAGATATCATTATTTTCAGGTTTCCCTTTTTCTTTTTCTGCGTTTATAATTCTTTTTCGGACAAGTTCAAATATATTTTGTTATTATTATTGTCCAGTATAAAATTCTCAATAGCTTCTTTTTTAACACATACTCCAATCTCAGCTTTACATTCGGTGTCGAACTTTTCACTTATACAATTTTTTTTGTAGTGCCGAAATACGCACCCATCGTCCGTCTCAAAGCTAAATTTTGAATTGACTCCAATTTTCCTACCTGATTGTCATGTTCTCCATACTTCAGCACTATATTCACAGATCGATCTAGCACAACCAAAGCCCTCATCGCTGTTCCGTTTAAGCCTGCCACTGTTCCACCAAGTCTCCAAATAGTATCAATTGCTTTGGCCATTTTTTTTTTCTATCTGAGCAACATGTTTCTTGAAGTTTCCTCTCGAATACCATACCCAACAGCTTCTCTCTAGCCGACTCGAGCCTTTTCATTCCGAAACCATTAGGAATAACCAGTTGGCATTCTACTTTCCGAATTTCCTTCTTCCAGTCATCGTCATTTCTCATCCCCGAGAAGTGAATGAATCCTAGCTTATTACCCAAGTCGAACTCCCTCTTTATACTTGATGCCCAGTCTATGAATGAATCCCAGCTTATGGCCCAAGTGGATCTTCGTTTTCATATCTGAAGCCCATCCTATGGTTTTCAAAAGTATCGTATCCTCGTATTATTTTCCTTCTTCCCGCTATTATATACTATTATATCATCTACAAATCCGGCAACATCCACTCCTTCATGCTTAATCACGTCGTAGAGTGGAGTAGTGTAAATCAAGAATAAGAAAGGTGATATAGAAGCCCCGGTGGAATCCCCGTCTGCACCCTTCTTTCTACCGTCATCACACAATCTACGCTCGTCTTCTCGACATGAAAGCAATCGTTCAGTCCATTGCACTTGCAAGTATGTTCAGCTGCTTCATATTCATCAGCAGCTTATAAGTACAAAGACACCCTTGATGTCAACCATCAACGCAGTGGTAGTGCTAACAGCATTATCTCTGCAACAATCAGTTAGTTTTAAGGCACAATCCGTTGCGCTATTACCTTGGCGGGCCCCAATTGTTTATCCGGTACATCAGAGAAGGTCAACGCTGTCAGCCTCGTTGTATAATCGTTTCCAGAGTTTTCGATATCATATTCAGCCGTGAGATATCATAAAAGGAATTACATCGTTTAAGAAAGCTACAGCTATGTAATATTTCACGTGAAATTAGTCAGGCATTACGTCGATGACTAATCTTAAAAATAACCAATGGGAATTGAGCATATATGGCGTTCTGATAGTTACACATCAGAAATGTGTAAATGTGAGCATGAGGGGATGAGTAATTCTGAGAACAGTTTGCTGAGTAATTCAAGGCCAGTGGGTTATTTTTGCTGAGTAATTTTCATCACGTAATGGGTTATTTAATCTTAATAATCTCTTTGAAATCTGCCTTTTTTTTATTTTTCCCTTTTTCCCTCTTTTTCTTTCTATTTTTTTTCCCTCTTTCCTTTCGTAATCATCATCATCATCGTCTGTAATAATTGTGAGTATTTTGTGACCAATTTTGTTTCATGATTGATATTCGATGGATTGGTAGTTGGGAGGAAGGGTATTTGGTCCCTGTGTGTGTAATAATGTACGACGTCAAGACAAAATAAAAATTAAAAAAAAATATAGTGGGGTCTTGAAGTGTCATCACTGTGTAAGCACTACACCTTGTTGCTATGTCAGCATATGCTGTGTCAGCACTTCTGTCAGCCATCGTGGGGTCTTTTTTTGTAATCGCCGGGTCTCAAATCCTTTTCCTTACTAAGTCCTTCACAAGTCAGCTTTTAACTAACCACCACCATGGTTGTAGTTATTTTCTTAATTCTACAATGTCACACTCAAACTATAACTGGCCTGCTGTTGATGCTATGGACTCAGATTCAAAATCGTTGATTGATAGTAACCCTTCTATTGATCCTTCTTTCTCTGAGAATCATAGTGCTACTGCTGATGACTCGGCTTTCAGTTCAGACCACGCTGCTCTGGCGGTGGCAAAAGCTCAAGCCGCCCAAGCTGCTCAAGCCCAAGTTCAAGCTGCTCAAGTTCAATCACAAGCACACGCTTCCAAATCATCAGTTGTCGATGATCACCATACATCTTCTTCTCCTGCTGCATCTTCTGGCTCCATCTCTGCCCTTACAGCTTCCAACCCTTCATCCTCTAATTCATCTGCCGTGAGCTCTGCCCAATCTTCCGAAATCACGCGTCAAGGACGTCCTTTAACCAATACCAAACGTGCACAACAAAACAGACAAGCTCAGCGAGCATTCAGACAACGGAAGGAACTATACATTAAAGACCTGGAAGCAAAAGTAACAGAACTGAAAAACAGTAGAGACACTATTGATGCCCTTAGACAGGAAAATATTCAATTAAGAGACTACATTTTGGCGTTGCAATCAAGATTGATTGAACATCCTGGTGGAGTTCCTACTCCTCCTGCAGTTTATGCTCGCCAAAACTCAAATGAAATGTATCTCAAGACTGATAAATAAGGGTCATTTCTTATTTAACTCTACTTTCTTCTTTTTTGTATGTTTGTTGTAGTTTTCTTTTATATGATCTTTTTGTTCTTTATTTCACTCATTAGTATACATAGATTGTGTATATATTTATGCGTATGTATTTATTTTGTTTTTTATACCTACTTTTTCTACTACTTCGGTAATATCTTCGTGTTTCACAAATTTGGTTTAGAGTTTAGTCTTTTTGATAATTTATTATTTACTTTACACTATATTGTGAATTCGAGAGAATAGATTTTAACCCTAATATCAACATTATAATTCACTTGATTTTTTTTTTTTTCATCGATTCATTTGTGATACTTTAATATAAAACCAATAAATATGGCACAGAGTAGAGTTGTTGTTACTGGTCTTGGACTAGTAACACCACTAGGAATTGGTGTTCCCAAAGTCTGGAAGTCCTTACTGAATGGTGAAATAGGGATCAAGAAGTTGGATGTTGAAGATCCTTCATCACCATTCTATAAGTGTCCAGTATCAGTAGCCGGACAAGTGCCTGATTTTGATCCTGCACAACATTTAGATGCCGGAATATCGACAAGACGAGTTCCATTGTTTGCACAATACGCGTTAGCGGCCAGTCGAGAAGCCATGGAAGGATCAGGCTTGTTAACGGGTGGAGAAGAAGACAAAGTTAAGAAAGAAACAGGAGTTTGCATAGGTAGTGGGATTGGAGGGTTTGAAGATTTGGTTGAGAATGTTGTTAAGTTTGAGAATGGAGGGTATAGGAAAGTTTCAGCAATGTTTATTCCTAGGTTGTTGAATAATATGGCGGCGGGGAATGTGTCGATTTGGTATGGGTTGGAAGGACCTAACTTGTCACCTTCGTCGGCTTGTACTACGGGAGCACATGCTATTGGAGATGCGTACCGACTTATTCGTGATGGATGTGTGAAGTCTATGATAGCAGGTTCAGCTGAAGCTACAATTCACCCAATTGCATTTGCCGGCTTTGCACGGGCCAAATCACTTTCCACTACTCCTGATCCAACCTTAGCATCACGACCTTTTGCACCTGGCCGTAATGGATTTGTTATGGGAGAAGGAGCAGGAATTATGGTATTGGAATCATTGGAGAATGCAATTGAAAGAAAAGCACCAAAGATTTATGCTGAGGTGGTTGGGTATGGATTGTCCGGGGATGCACATCATATTACGGCACCGCCGGAAGATGGAATGGGTGCTTATAGGGCGATGGATATGGCGATTAAGCAAGCTCAAATTGATCGTTCTCAAGTCGGATATGTCAATGCTCATGCTACCTCCACTCCCATTGGTGACCGTGCGGAATCCTCTGCCATTTCCCGTCTCCTTGGTCCTCAAGTCAAAGTCTCCTCCACAAAAGCTGCCATTGGCCATCTACTCGGTGCTGCCGGTTCCGTAGAAGCCATCTTCACAGTCCTTGCATTATCCGAAGGCTTGGTACCTCCTACTGCCGGCCTTGAAAAAGTTGATGACCTTTTGGAACCTTTGAGTTATGTCATGAAAAATTCTGAAAATGTTAATGATTTAGAATATGCTCTTACAAATAGTTTTGGTTTTGGTGGAACAAATGCTTCACTTTTGTTTAAAAAATTTATTGAATAGATGAATTTATATATATGTATATACACATAATTTCATAAATAATAAATATGATAAAATAAATTAGAATATGCCATTTTAATAAGCATAATAATTGTTGAACAGAAGATCTTTATCAATAATAATAGTCATCATCATCATGATCAGCCCCTGTCAAACACAATCTGTTTTTTTTCAACACTTTTCGATCTTTACAATAGTCACAAGCGTAAAAGCACCAATCTTTTGACGGTAATCTTGGAACATTTGATTCAAAATAGCTTGACAATAATAAATGTCTACACATAGAAGAAGATTCACAATATTGTAAAATAAACTGTAGGCCGACTTCATTATTATAAGGCATGTCCGTACTATCATTGTAAGATTTTGAAGAACGATGATGATTGGCGTTTAGGAGACGGGCAGTTTGCGCGTCTTCACGCGAATAATAAAGAATGCAACGTGCCCCTTTTCCGTCTCTACCAGCTCTCCCTGATTCTTGGTAATACTTTTCGATACTACCTGGTAAATCGACATGAATAACAAACCTTACGTCAGGTTTATCGACACCCATCCCAAATGCAACGGTGGCAACGACAATCTCGTATCCTTCCACATTATGAACCCAATTGTTAAGAATCATGTCCTTTTGTTTTGTGGGTATGGAGCTATGGAATGGATGAGCTGAGAAATGGTGTGATTGAAGGATGGAAGTGACGAGTTGGACAGTATTTTTCTTTCGACAGTAGATTATGCCACTTCCACCACTTGCATGTCCTTCAATCAAAGAAGCAGACTGGGCACGACGCTGTTTATATTCAGTCAAAAACTTGAGAATATCAGGAATAATGTCATACTCATGTGACGGATTACTAAAGTACCTTACTTCATAATGTAAGTTTGGTCTATTCACACTTGCTGTAAACACTTTTTCATTCTTCAAACCCAAGATCTCCACAATCCTATTCTGCACTTTTGGTGGCGCTGTAGCAGTCAATGCTGTAATTCCTACCGTATCACCAAACTTTTCCCTCAAATATGACAAATTCGTGTAATCCTTCCTAAATCCAAACCCCCATTCTACACAACAATGTGCTTCATCAATAACAAACCGTGCCAATGTTCCATTGGTGCCCATCTTATTCAGAACTATCCTGAAAGGTTCAGTGGCACACAATTCTGGCGACACGTACAAGATCCTTATTTTGGGCTTGGACGATACCAAATCCTGTACAATCTTTCTTCTCTCTGTTACTCTAGTTGTTCCATTCAGTGTTTTTGCATTAACTCCCAGCTTCTGTAGTCCCATCACTTGGTTTGACATAAGCGACAACAACGGTGATATAACTATCGTCGTTTTACCTTCATTCCTCTTCATCATTGCCGGTAACTGATATGTCAACGATTTACCGTGCCCTGTAGGTAATAGCACAAGAACATCGTTACCTTCAATCACACTTCGGACTATCTCCTCTTGTGGTGGTCGAAATTGGTCTTTCTTAAACACTTGTTTAAGGGTTCTAAACACTTCATCTGTCATGCGAATTTGAAATAAACCAAAAAAATAAAATAAATAAATAAAATTTGTAGAAGAAAAGAAAAATATTACAAAAAACTAAAACCAAAAAAATCGTTTTTTTAAAAAAAAAAATAAATTCTATAAAACTTCTTTCTACAAATAATTATAAGATGTATCCTTTCTATGACATTCAACACCATAACCCTAACTTAATAGGATACATTTGGTGCAAAACTTCCTAAAAGTCAGGAAAAAAATTCCAGTTGTTCTGGAAGACCAAGATAACACTTTGTGTATATCTGGCAACGAAAGGCCAAGGTTACAGTTAAATAAAACTGTACTTATAGACCAACCGCCGTGGCAATGTCTTCGTACTTTTTTGATCTAAAGAAAGGAAAAGGAGAAAAAAAAAGGAAGAAGATTTTGGAATTATTTATACTAACAAAATATTACATGTAGGTTAGGGTTTAGGGTTTTGAAAAAGTAGGTAGGGTTTTTCAGTCTTAGTCTTCAATCATCACCATCATCATAGAACCCAAAAATTCCAATCACAGTAACATATACCAACTATGTATGCTCTATCTACTAGATGCATGGTGAAAACGCCATTTCAACTTGTCTCTAAGCGTTTCTACGCCTACAAACCCATCACCCAAATCCCAATTTTGAACCGTCCTATAGGTATCCCCGACGTCCCTTCAATTACCGACAACAATGGTATTGACACACGTACACGTGAACAAAAGAAAGCTGACTTCGTGAACTACGACCTCCATCTTCAGCGACGCAAAGAAATGACTGCCGAAATTTCCCAATCCCAATATCAAGATGTCTACAATTTCCGTGATACCAAGGGAAAAATGTTTGTTGCTCCTCAATCCTATTTCCGATCTGATCGTGCTTTATATATGCCTAATTTAGTGGGTAGAACAATTAAGGAAGGCGATGAATCTGAATATAGGTCAACAACATCTGCTCTAAAAGGTAACGTTTCGATTGTCAAAATTTTTACTTCCATTGTGGGTCAACAACATACCGATAGCTATTTCCTTAAAGACGGCAGTGAGTACACACCCACCGCGGCATCACTCGCCGCAAACACAGTTAACGAAGACGGTTTCCAAATTCTCGACATCAATCTCCCCGACAACTTCGCCACTGAATTCCTCGTCCGTTGGCATTCTTCCAAAATCCGTTCCCAACTCCCTTCACCATCCCGCCATTCTCGCTATTTCATCTGTCGCAAAGGCGTTACAAAATCAATCAAAGATTCCCTAAACATGCAAAATAAATTTGCTGGTTATCTCTTCTTGGTTGATAAAAATTGCAAAATTAGATGGGCTGCTTGCGGTTTAGCTACTGACGAGGAAATAAGTTGTTTATGGCGGTTTGTAGATGCTCTTAAAAGAGAACATGTATAAGTTGTGAGTCCCAAAAAATGTATATATATACATGTAAACACACTTATGAAAATGGTATATTTGGCATTTTGTAAATAGTATATTTTTCTTCTAATCTATTAATTTACCAATTTATATTACAATCCTTTTTGTATTCAATTAATACAAGATAATAAAAATTACATCATCACCACGTTAACCAAAAGATTAGAGTATCTATATAACACTACATAATGTAAATATGTATCTATACCTACCGAAGTATGTATAATTATATACATAAGTACGTTTACATCATCCTATTATCAGTTTTTGTAGAATACATACCTAATATTTTTCAAGTTGATTTCTTATCATATCAATCAATGGCCAATAAACATATCTACCAAAACAAGAAAAAATACCTACCTTAATTGGCGACCAATCAATGAATACAATTCAGCATCGAGACAACTAAATGATAATAATAAAAAAAAACTTAATAGCCAATAAAAATAAAAAAAAAAAGAAACAGTTGCGGTGGGGTGCGCGGCTAAAACAGTATGCACAAAAAACTATTCTAACATAATGAGGAAGGTACATCCCCCACAACCGTAGTGAACAGATGATGGTGATGCATATGACATTCTTTCTCGAAAAAACAAAAACAAAAAAATGAGATGGGTAGATACACCCACTTGAGTGACTGGTGAATACACCCATGTCTTATTGATGTGTAAAGTGTGGAATATTTGGAGTAGTGGTGATATTCCTCTGTGTCCTGAAAATTCATTCATATGTTCATAATATTTGAAGTTATAAATGTAAATACATGTGTAGCACAAAGATATGTGTATACATCAATATATTCGTCCTTTGAATTATTGTGTGTCTACAAATCATTACCTCGTAGACTCAATTATGTATCCAAATTGACTATTAATTTTTAGTGTCTACAATAGTGAACATAACTACTGAAACACGAATTACCTGAAGTTGGATATACCTGTTGTTTCTTTCTTGCTTTTCAATATACTTTGCGTAGAAAGAGAGTGTGAGATTTTGGGGTTTGAAAGAACCGCGCGGCTATTTTGGTTGTTCGTTCTTGTCCAAGGATTTTGATACTAGTGGAATGAATGTATGAGGAATATGTAATGTATGTACATAGTCATGCAATGGAATTGATGACAAAGAAGTTGGAGAAGTTATAATTTAACGAAAAAACCAGTAGTTAAAAATGTGTATAGTGCATATATCTCTCTACAGTGTAAATTTTATGGGGAAATATGAAGCGGAGAGACAGTCTCTCACTACATCGGATCCATACAACCGTCTACAATAGGAGTGGTGATCTAGAGAAGAGGCACAGTGCACCCGGTGATAAATTAGTTTTTTTTTGCCGACTGTTAACATTGAACTCAATAGACGGTGATTTTTTCGGAGGGGAAAGGTGGGTGGTATTAAGGAAAACAAAATAGGATTTAAAAGCGCATTGAAATTTCTTTCTTAAATTTTTTTTATTTTCATTTCAATTCATTCAATCATTCAAGAAAACCACCAACATTGAAAATAATACACAAAAGATAGAACAACCACGATGATGATGATTAGAAGATTTAATGTGTTGAAGAGCATGAGCCGAGTCAACTATTTTTCAAGTAGTTCGATTGTTAGTAAGGCACAATATGACTGGGAAAATCCATTTCGACTTGATGTTCTTTTGACGGAAGAAGAACGGGCGATTCAAGAGAGTGCACATCAATATTGTCAAGAACAACTTTTGCCCCGAGTTTTGGAAGGTGCTAGGAAGGAAGATTTTGATAAAGGGATGATGAGAGAGATGGGAGAGTTGGGATTTTTGGGCGCTACGATTGAAGGCTATGGATGTGCTAATGTGGGATCAGTTGGGTATGGATTGATTGCTAGAGAGGTGGAAAGAGTGGATTCGGGTTATAGATCAGCTATGAGTGTACAGTCATCGTTGGTTATGTTGCCCATTGATGAGTTTGGTACCGTTGAGCAAAAGGAAAGGTTTCTGCCAAAGTTGGCTACTGGTGAATATGTTGGATGCTTTGGATTGACTGAACCCAACCATGGCTCTGATCCTGCATCAATGGAAACTACTGCCAGACCCCATCCTACCAAGAAAGGCGTTTACCTTCTCTCCGGTGCCAAAAACTGGATTACCAATTCCCCCATTGCGGACGTCCTTATTATCTGGGCCAAACTCGATGGTGTCATTAGAGGTTTCATTGTAGAACGTTCCCAAGTCAAGTCTGGTCTTGTTACTCCTGCAATCAAAAACAAGACTGCTTTACGTGCCTCAATCACTGGTATGATCCAAATGGATGAAGTCGAAGTTCCAGCTGAAAACATGTTCCCCGAAGTTAAGGGACTTAAGGGACCTTTTACTTGCCTTAATAGTGCTAGATATGGTATTTCTTGGGGTGCTACTGGTGCATTGGAAGAAGCAATTAAGCTTGCTCGTAACTATTCTCTTGAACGTAAACAGTTTGGACGTCCTTTGGCTCGTTTCCAACTTATCCAAAAGAAGCTTGCCGAAGCTCTTACTGATGCTGCCTACGGCCAACTTGCTTCACTTCAAGTAGGTCGTCTTAAAGACCAACACTTGGCTACTCCTGAAATGATCAGTATGATCAAGAAGCAAAACGTCGATACTGCATTAGCTCATTCAAGAAAACTTATGGAAATCTTTGGTGGTAATGCTGCTAGTGATGAGTATCATATTGCTAGAATTGCCCATAACTTGTTTGTTGTTCAAACTTATGAAGGTCAAAGTGATATTCATGCTTTGATCTTAGGAAGAGCTATTACTGGTGAAAGTGCCTTTGTTTAAATACATATATAATCCATTTTATAAATACTCAAAATGTGAAACGAAAATTACAGCTTAGGACTTGCAATTGTTTGAACAACAATAGAACTAGCCCCTCCTCCACCATTACAAATGGCAGCAACACCAATGTTACCTTTCTCTTGTTTCAAAACATTACACAAAGTAACAACAATTCTTGCGCCAGAACATCCTAACGGATGTCCAATGCCAACGGCACCTCCATAAACGTTAACTTTCTTTTCATCAATTCCCAAAATTCTGGTATTGGCGATCCCAACTACAGCAAAGGCTTCATTAAATTCAAAAAAGTCAACATCTGAAATATCAATTCCGGCATGGTCAAGTGCTTTAGGAACAGCCAATGAAGGTGCAGTGGTGAACTTCATTGGCTCTTGTGCTGCTTCACCCCATCCAATAATTTTGGCCAAGGGTTTAATTCCAAGTTCCTTAAGCTTTCTTTCAGAAACAAGAATGACTGCTGCCCCACCATCATTAATTGATGAAGCATTGGGTGCAGTCACAGTGCCATCTTTAGTAAAAACTGGCTTCGCACTCTTTAACTTGGCTTCATTCAACTTTCCTGCTTCTTCATCTTTATCAATTACTTTTCCTCGAATAGTGATCGGGACAATCTCGGCCCCAAATTTCCCATTCTCATTGGATCTTTGAGCTCTCTTGTAGCTTTTAATCGCAAACTCATCTTGTTCTTCTCGAGTTATCTTACACTCAACTGCACAGATATCCGCTGCCACACCCATAGCTTCACCTCCATACGCATCAGTCAATCCATCTCTTTGCAGCCCATCCACAACCCTACTTCCTCCAAACTTCACCCCTTTCCTCATGCCTTCAATATAATGTGGTACATTACTCATTGATTCTGCTCCACCTGCAACAACAATCTCATGAGTACCAGTCAGAATGGATTGTGCTCCATTGATTATGGCTCTTAAACCGGAAGCACATACCTTATTAACTGTAGTTGCAACCGTATCATACCCAAGTCCTGCCTTTATTGCAACCTGACGTGCCGGAGCTTGTCCAATGCCTGCACCATAAACATTTCCAAAAATAATTTCTTGAACATCCGTAGGTTTAATCTGTGGAACTTGTCCAAGTGCAGCTATTTGAATGAAGATCCATTAGTAAAAAAAAAAAAAAAAAAAAAAAAAAAAGGTACAGAAAACTATTAAAACCAATTCCCCTTACCTTTGACTACATGGGCACCAAGATCAGTATAACTTTGGGAGGATAGTGATCCTAACAAACTTCCAATTGGAGTTCTAGCCGACGCTACAATATAAACTGAATTTACTGTCATATTAATCAATTAATTAATATAAATGATGAATCAAAAAATAAAGAAAAATAAAAAGGAAAAAAAAGGAAATATTTATATAAAATACCAACATGTTATGTAATCATCATATTTAGCCACGACGTCTGGCAACACAACATAAACCACGATGGAAGTCAATAAGCCCTTTGGCTAATGAAGTAGAAGGCAAATATGGAATCACCAACATTCCCCGTCAATCGTATGTGATAATCCGTGTGTTCTCGACGTATTGACAACTTAACAATTACACAATTCACAATGTTCATAACTACTAACCAATGTCCTTCTATTACGACATACCCATGTATGTAAATATATGCACAAACCTATCTAAACGCTTGACATTTCCATTTGATGGTTGAAATTTATTAACTCGGCTAATATAAAAAGCTTCACATGTTCGGCCAGAATGTCGGTGGGCAATAAATTACCTAAAATGGCTACTTGTGTGACATTATCAACATTTTCCAAAAAAAAAAAAAAAAAAAAAAAAAGAAGCCAATCAACTCTATTACCAGTTACTATGCAGCATAAAATAGTTTCTTTCTCTGTTTATTATTCTTCATAGTATCTTTTGAGTAGATTGTTCATCTATTAATTCTACGTAGGTTGAAACTTGAACTGTTAATAAAGCCGGTCTTTTTAACTGAGAGATTTATGAATCTGGGAAAAAAAAAGAACACAGAATACTTCTTATTCTTCTACAAATTTAGTGGAGCTAATCAAATTC
Source organism: Geotrichum siamense (nom. inval.) (assembly GCA_030568955.1). Lineage (NCBI taxonomy): Eukaryota > Fungi > Ascomycota > Dipodascomycetes > Dipodascales > Dipodascaceae > Geotrichum > Geotrichum siamense (nom. inval.). The sequence continues at coordinate 21,949 of JAJMJJ010000140.1, read as the reverse complement.
TTCACATCCACTGAAACTACGTTTTTTGTTCACTCGTTTCTACCGTCTTTTCCAATCCAACGATGTGCGTCATACCAATATGACTAAGCAATTACCTGTTACCTCCGCACATAGATTACAAATCAGGTCCTTACCCCACAGTGCATAGACCACCCGCCGAGGCAACGGGTTCGTCCTTTTTCTCACCCCCAGTTTTTCACTGTCCATAAATTTTCATCGTTTTCCTTCACTTTTTCTTTTCTTTGCTACACTCAATCTATAATCACCATGAAACCTGCTACTGCTACAACTGGCTTCTTTCAAGAAAGACCCACTTTGAAGAACCAATTCACCTCAGATCCCGCGTTGCAAAGCGTTATTGATTGTATGTAACATCCTATTTCGGCTGTTGGTATATTGATTATGGCAATGTAGACTAATTCAATTGAAGATTTTGTACCGACCCACAACATTGATCGAGTTAGAAATGAATTAGAGGATTTGGGTGAAAAAGTTATTCAACAAGAGGTATTTGAGTGGGTAGCTGATGCTGATAGTAATTTACCTTACATTGTACAGCAAGATTTGTTCGGTCATAGTTTAAACAAACTTGTTACTTCCCAAGGTTGGAAAAATTTAAAGGCAATGGGTCAAAGGGAAGGGTATGTATTGTATTTTTTTTCTCGAAGGTATGAAGTAATGATTTTTTAACCCCTTCTTTTTTTCCTTTAGAATTGTTGCTACCGCTTATGAACGAAAATATGGGGCCGCTAGTCGAGTGGTTGCTTTTAGTAGGATTATGATTTTTCAACCTTCTTCTGGTATGGTCACTTGTCCTTTTGCAATGACTGATGGTGTCGCCAAATTATGTGAACTTTTTGGTCCTTTTGAAAACACGGGCACTGAAGTTTTTGAACGTTTAACTTCAAGAGACCCTGAATTTGCTTGGACTTCTGGTCAATGGATGACTGAACGTCCTGGTGGTTCTGATGTCTCTAACACTGAAACTGTTGCCGTTAGAAATGCTCAAAATGGTGAAAAGCAATATCTTGTTAGCGGGTTTAAATGGTTTTCGAGCGCAACTGATTCTCAAGTAACTGCATTTTTGGCTAAAGCTGAAGGTGACAATAACAAATTATCTTGTTTCTTGGGTAAAATCGATACCACAAATGGAACAATTAAATTAAATCGATTGAAGAAAAAATTTGGCACGGTTGCAGTTCCAACAGCGGAGTTGGAGTTAAAAAATATGGATGGTGAATTGATTGGACCTTTAGGGAGAGGTGTTGCTACTATTGCAACTGTTTTGAATATTACTAGACTTTATTGTGCAGTGGGCTCATTGTCTTTTATGAGACGTGCTCTTCATATTGCTAAGGAATATTCTCTTGTGAGATCAGTTTTTGGACAAAAGTTATTTGAGATTCCTACGCATGTTAAAATTTTGGCTCACCAAGAAGTTCTAGGTCGTGGGTTATTATTCCTTAATTTCTATGCATGCAAAATACTTGGTGAACAGGAATTGCCTGAAGGTATTGATAGCACTATCCTCCAACAGCAAGATCAACTCCTTCGAGTTATTCCCGGTGTTTGTAAAGCGCTAACTTGTAAAGTTGCCATTGCATCAATTAGTGAATGTATGGAAGCTTTAGGTGGCGTTGGATATTTAGAGCATGACGTTGATTTGAATATTGCTAGACTTCTTAGAGATGCACAGGTTAACCCCATCTGGGAAGGAACTACAAATACCTTGGCTAGTGACTTTGTTCGTCATATTAGTAAACATGGTACAGCTTTCACTGCTGCAGTTGATTCATTTATTGAACGAAATTCACGAGTTCCTAGTCCTCGACCAAATCAGCCTTATGCAGAACAACTTCAACCCAACCAAACTTCTTCATTCCATAATCAAGACATTCTTACCCATCTCCGTGCCCAAGTAGTTCAAGACTGGTCTACATTAAAAAATTTATTCCAAACCGTTCCTAAATCTCAATTCCTTCGGGACTCCCGAGAGCTTATGTTGGAATTTGGTAGAATTTTTACTACTTCCATTTTAATTAACAATGCTGGTACATTATCTAATTCTGTTTCGGATGGTGAAAGAGCTGTGGCCATTGAAACTGCAACTAGATGGGCGAATAATAATATGTCACGTTCGGCGTTAAGTGATATGAGACTGCCTGATTATTATAAAAATTATAGTAGTGAAGTTCAGGAAGGTGAGTATTACACATTAATTCAAAAAGCAATCAATATTGACTCTTTTTTACTAACTTTTTTTTGTTTCATTTTTAGATGCTATCAATCGCCTAATTGTCTATGGCGGCCAAGATTCAAAATCAAAGTTGTAAGCTGGATAGACAGATCCCTATAGTATGTATTCATGTATAGCGATGGAAATATTTCAATTGTAATTTTTCATTGATATCTCCACGAAAACACTTTACGTTATTTATAAGAAAGTGTATCATGAAATGACAAAAAGCATATGGTAAATAAACTATAAAATAACATTATTTTTCAAAGAAGCAGCACCAACTTTTTACAAAATGAATTTCACAATGATAATAATAGGTGATATAAAATTATAGGAGATATATTTATTTGCAACATTTGAAGAAAGCTGATTATGTGTTATCTTTTTACAATAGGTTAAGAATAGTAAATGCCAGAGGTGGTATTTTGAGAGTATGATTTTAAGATTATAACACTTAGAACATAAATTTTAAAAATTTATTACTAAGTCTCAGAAATTTGATCTAGAGAATCTTGATTGAGGCAATATTATTTCCGTTTTGGGGACACAAATATATATATTTTTTGATTTCTCTCGTAACCTTTTACCATTCACTAGCATTTTTTTTTTGTTGTTGTTGATATTTATTCTTCAACTATGACTATTATCGATTTATCACGATCGAATTCAGTGTCAAGTGTGGATTCGTCAGCATCTATTACAGTATCTGGACGGTGTATTCATGACCCTTTGAATGTTAGGAAGAATAGTCTTGATGGTGGTAGCGTACCATCATCACCAACGACTCATTGTCTGAATAATAATATGCATGTCATCACATCACAAACTCAGTCGGTTGAATCACCACCTTCACTGATTGAAACATCGAACTCAAATGAAAGCTTTGAGTCTACCAAATCGCCTTCTACTAGCATATCTAATAACATTTCACAACAGTCTAGACTTACACTCAAGAAAAACAATTCAACCAACTCCATTTCTTTCACATATTCTTCGGGACCGCAGTCACCAGTGTCATCAGTAAACAAACTGTCAATAAGGACCAATAGCAATGGAAGTCATATGGGTAATTATGCAAACAGTTCGGTAAGTGCGAGTAATAATCTTCGAAGTGTTCTTGCATTTGCAAATCCAGGAAATGATGGATCGGTACATGACCGACCCGTCAAGCCTGCTGATTACAACTACGAAGATGATGATGAGGATGATGATGGACGAGCCTCATTATTTGATGATGCTTGTTATACTACGGCCCCGGGGAATTTACATCTTTTATCAGATCCCGCGATTGAACGATTTGTAAAACGATTTGGTACCATAAATGTTGTAAGACAGCTTGCTACGGATTTGGCGCAGCGAGAAACTGAAGTTATTTTGGTTCGTAGACAACAAGAGGATCGGGAAAGAGAATTAAAACGGTTGTTGAGTCAATGCGGTGTGCCAATGGCAGAAGTTGAAAAAGTTTTGCATAATATTAAAAAACCTAAACAACCTTTAGATGAAATGATTAAACAAGCTATGGAACAAAATGTGGTAAATGCAGATCACTCTAAGTCGGTTCCTTCATCGGAAAGAAGTACAGTTTCAGAAACCTCAAAAGTTCATTCAAAACCGACTAAACAGAAATCATGGATTGGATTTTTCAAGAATGATGATAAAAAGTACATGACAGCAACGGGACCGGACTCTACTACAGAAGATGATAATGAATCGTTACTTTCAAATGACGTAAATAATCATACTGCTGGTTTACAGGATGATAAGAAAAGCATTATCAGTGTGAATAGTTCAAAAAATACTAGACCGAGAAGTAGTTCTCAAGCATTGGAATGGATTCAAAAATCCATTAAAGACCACGTTCCAGGACAAATTATTATCAACCCAATAATAACCGAAATAAAGCGACCATTAGAATTAGATAATATTGTCCCCCAACATATTCAACCTCCTACACTTTTACCATCGTGGAATATTTATTACGGATCACACAACAACTACGTGACGGACAGATACGGATTTATATACGCCAGACATAACACTAAGGATTCTAATAAGCAGTATGAAGAAGATCATGAAAGAGTCGACTATCCTAACATTGAGTCAGACACTAAAGGTACCACGCATACGAAAAACGAAATCAAAAATCCGAAAAAACCTCAAATGAAGATAGTTGATAATATTCAAATGATTGGACAAAATCAAGACCAACCAGAAGTTACAGTTGAAAATGTTGTAGCTACGAATTCGTCACCAAACGGTGATCCTGAATCAGGATCAGTTCGAATGTTACTTTCACATTTAACTGATATGCATGATACCCAACAAAAGGCACAAACTAATAGATGGGATGAATTTTTAAAGAAACTGAATGAAATTGCTGATAATGATCCGAATGAGTTAATTCGTCCAAGTACGAATCTTATTGGTGTTTCCGGAACTGGTCTTTCGGGTGATGGGTCTACAGGATTTTCATCCTTCTTCAATAGTAGTGGCTCTTTTGGACGTAAAAAGAAAGGAGGGTCAAACAAACTGAGGAAAGAATTTAAATCTTTAGTATTGGGCGGAGTACCAGTTGCATATCGAGCTAAAATTTGGGCCGAATGTTCAGGGGCTCGAGGATTAATCACACCAGGCATTTACCAATCATTAGTTGAACGAGATGATGATCCATCAGATTCCGTTAATCAAATTGACTTGGATCTATATCGTACCATGCCATACAATGTATTTTTTGGAAATTCAGGACCTGGGTTACAGAAATTAAGGCGGGTATTAATCGCGTTTAGCAGAAGAAACCCTGAAGTTGGATATTGTCAAGGAATGAATTTGATCGCAGCAATGTTATTACTTGTTTTTGCAACAGAAGAAGATGCATTTTGGTCATTGGTATCTCTAGTTGAGAATATTCTACCAGCAGGCTATTTTTCACCTCCACTTCTTACATCGCGAGCAGATCAAACAGTCTTTAATCAAATCTTGACTGAAATTCTCCCCGATCTTTCTAACCACCTCTCCCAAATCCATGTCCAAGTTGAAGCCATCACATTTGATTGGTTTCTCTCCTGTTTTACTGACGCTCTCCCACCCGATGTTCTTTTCCGTGTTTGGGACGTTTTCTTATGTGTAGATGGAGAAGTATATCTATTCCGTCTTGCGCTTTCTCTTTTCAAACTTTACGAACCCGACCTATCAAAACTTACAAGTGCATCTGAAGTATATAGCTTTATGAAACAACTTAACTATCAACCCATCCGAATTGAAACATTAATCAAAGAAGCTGAAGGCCTTAGTCAATACTTGCAAGATTCAGATGTAAAACAAAGAAGACAGAGAGAAATTGAAAAAATGTTGGATGATTTACATATTTCAAGTTAATTTTTTTTTATTCTTCTGTTCGTTTACTTAGTTAATTATTTATTATTATTATATTAATTCTATGTTTTTAATATTATTTATTCGTTGTTGTTATTGAAAAAGTTAAACATGATAGACATGAATTGAAGGTAAAAAGTGTTTAGCATCACCATTTTGCTAATACTTTCAGATTAAAGGTTCCATATGTTCAATGATGGTTAAAATCTCCAGAGTAATTTATATAGATAATGCTGAAACATGCATCTAATCAAATTTGCATTCTATAATTTTGTATTTCATATTTTCATTTACTTCATTTCAATTCATTACATACATATGTATGTACTTATTCCACGACCTGGACGTAACATACAAACGCACACACACAGACTCACTCCTCACTCACACCTCGATCCTTTACCAATCTCCTAGTTTCCTCAACCACTCTCAAGTCCCTATCCACGACCTCAGCCCAATTCTGCAAATCCCCCATTTCCTTAACTCTATCCCTTGTAGCCTTTGTCACACCACCCCAGGCCTTCCCCACCTTCCTCAACTTCCCTACATCCTTCTCCAATTTTACAGCTTGTTGATTAAGGATTTGGTTAGTTTGATGGATTTGAGTGAGTCGTGATGATAATGGGGTGATGGGGGAAAAATTGGTGGGGTCAGCAAGGGTCGTGAGTTGGGCGCTGGCTTGTTGCGAAAGATGGATTCGCTCAGTTTGGGAAATGGATGATTGGAAAAGTAGTCGCCGAGCACTCGTGTCGTCTTTGAGTGGGTTCATTTTTAGGCCTGTGCTAATGATGGAGGGAAAAGGGGATTTTATTTGTAGTGGGGGTAGAGTGGTGAAATACCAAAAAAAAAAAAAAAAA
>JAJMJJ010000140.1:0-15381 GCA_030568955.1 Geotrichum siamense (nom. inval.) | reverse complement strand
TCTCATCTTCTTCCATTTCCATTCTACGTTTTGGTACGTTCAATCCAAATTTTTTCTCTTTTGCTTCTCTAATCATTTGATCTATTTGATCTGAAGGAACATTATCATTATCTTTTTCAAATTCTACTGGTCCTTCTCTTACTACTACTTTTTCTCCTGATGTTGAAGCTGTTGTATTACTACCCAATGCCTCAAACCTTTTTTCTCGTCCAAATCTTTCAATTTCGTCTTCTTCATTAGAACCACTTGCCATAGCTCCACTTCGTGCCCTATATATTTCATTAACCGTTTCTCTTGCAACAAATAGTGACCTATCATAGATTTGATCTTCATTGTACTGGTTGGTGCTAGAGGTTGGTGCATTGTCAAAGAGGCGGGAATCGAATTGGGATTCGGTAGTATTACGATTGTGAGTAGGGCGGGCAAGTCCAAGCATAACTTTTTCAGAAATTTCTCGTGTAGGATCGGAGAGTTTCGCTGCTGATTTGAGTTTGCGTTCACGGCCCATACGTGATCGTCGAAGTTCCCGTTCGGCTGCTTGACGTTTGGATTCCATAAATTCACGACGTTCACGCTCACCTCGTGTCTCGGGGGATATGGACCTTGGAGGTGATCTAGAAGGTGATCTTGAAGGTGACCTTGAAGGTGATCTTGATGGTGATCTTGACGGTGATCTTGACGGTGACCTCGAACCTGACATACTACGTCGGCGATGCGCAACCGACATTGACCTTTCTCTTTCCTCTCTAGCTTTTCTCGCCAACTCCCTAAGCCTATCTTCCTTTTCCCTATTTTCGCGCTCCGCCAACTTTCTTTGCATTTCCGCTCTTTGTCCAATCTCTTCCCTAGCCTTCTTATCAGCAACTGCTAAAGCTTCCGACAACTTTGAAAAATTATTATTAATTTCAGGAACTTCCAATCGCCTTCCATCGGCTGCTACTCTTTTATCAAGGGCAATTGTAAAACCTTTTGGATTTTTCCAGTTTGATACACTGGGTGGAATGTACCAAGCTTCTTGATCTTCGGCAGTTAGTTTTCTTGGTGGTGATCTTAGCACTGGTGCTGGAGGCGACGGTGGTCTTTCTGGAACTTTTCTGTGTTTAAACTTTGGAGGTGCCAATGGATCGTCCTGCACATCGACCAACTTGATAATTCTCTGTTGATTATCCTCACCCAACCTATTCGTAGCTTTATATCTAACATAGGTAGCTTCCATCTTACCATCCCTACTTTTAGGTGGTTGCTTATCATTCAATCTCTTTTCCAAAATCTTTTTCACCGCATCCTCAGTTTTCTTCGTCGTTTCTCTAACAACCTCCTCCGAAGGACGATCCAAATCCACTCCCATCCCTCCTTTTCTTTGCCTCAGCGGAACCAAATCATGATACGACGTTTGAATGTTTCGATCTTTCGAATGTCCTTGCTTTGCAATCACTGAATAATCCCTCTTACCTTCTGAATTCAATGTTATTGCTAATGATTTGCTCATAACTTTTTTCTTTTTTTTCTTGGACTTTTGTCCCATTCCTAATGGATATTGTGCAATATGAATTTCGGGATACCTGAAAAACAACAAACGATCCCCATATGTTAGTATGCCGACTATACATACAAGAACAATAGAATAAATAAACTTACGCTCCACCATCTCCATAATCCTCTTCCTTACTCGGTTTCCATCCTTTTCTATTCCCATATTTCGGAATTCCCAATCTCTAAATCCAACTAATTAACATTCACAATTCTCTTAATAAAATAAATACTAATAATAAAACTCACTTTTTCTAAATCTTCAGGTCCTTCCCATTCATTGCTTTCTTCCACTACAACTTCATCATCGTCATCATCATCTCTCCTCGATCCTGAAGTAAATCTTGGTTTAGGAAGTAATGAACCTATTGATGACATAGTATAGAGTTGGGATGTTGTTGATTTCCTTGATTTTTTTTAGTGTTTTTTATATGGGAAAATTAAACAATGTCAATATATACAAGGTTAGGGTTTGACATATAAAGTCAACATACAAATTGAAGAGAGATAGATAGATTAAAATGTTTGTATGTACATACAAAATTTCCCTGCATTCCTCCTTGGTATATCTACTTTTTCCTTGTTTTTATCCAAAAATATTACTTGACGATCTTCATGACAATTATACCACAAACAAAAGCAGAGAGTGATGTCTGTAGACAATCTGTAGAAAAACTAACGCATATAGCAGGTTCGAACCATGGACATCCCTTTTTGAATATACCAGGGTAAGGCTAAAATAAAGAACTGCCAGAATCCTGTATTTGCAGAAGGAGGGTTCCACTTCAGTTGGATAGGTAATTACAAAGGATTTTAGGCTATAAACTTTGTTTGATTATTCTTAGAAGGTGGATTCGCGGGTTCAGTTGTTTTCAAAGGCAAATTAAACTGGAAATATTCAGTTCTGCTCAACGACAAGAAGATACCACGGGCACATGTTTCAGGATATGAAACCTTGCTAAGGAGCTAGCTTCAGCTTGTAGTGGCTTTTTATTCCTAATAGAGAATTACTTTGTTTTATTCTACGTTTATTAAATTTTATTATTCTATTTTAAATACTTCATATTTGATTCAATTACTATTCAATAATATCTTAGCATCACAAATAGAAACCAAAGCAATATATTATCAAATAATAGTACAATTACAAATACAAATAAATAAAAACGATATGCAAAGCGAAACCGTGTTGCTCTAATTGTATTTTATCAAAGAAGCAGTTCATTTTTTTTTTTTTTTTTTGAGATGGAGTTCAATTCATTAACACCTGGTAATAAAATTAAATGCACTACTGAACTACTACTACGGAAAAAACCTACTTAAAGAATGCAATCGCAACAACTTTTTTACCCTAATTTGTAAGCATAATAAAGGAGACTGCCACTAGCTACTGATGCTCCATGTACAACAATTACGCGCAGGTCAACTTTCCTAATTGTCGGAATCATAAATTTTAAAATAGATATGCTTCAAGACTATACATTTCCTTCCTGTCATAAATCAACTTATCTTTCTTTTAATATCAAAATTTAACCTGTCCATAGGGCAGGATCTTAATTATATCACTTCTTTTTTTACAATCTTAATGATTGGAAATTATATTACGTACAAAATTATTTTTGATTCTTTAAAGTCTTTTCCAGAAGTTAACTCTACAATTGATGTGAGTACACCAGTGAAAATATATCTACATTACGATGTGTACATATATATGTACCTAGGTAGATAAATATCTATGTATGGCATTTATGAATTTAGACATGCACATATGATATGTGTGAAGTGTAAAGTTCGAGGTCCCAACAAATAACAACATTGAATTCAATGATTTAAATAAAAATTTCTGATTCTCGAGCATCAAGCCAACTAGTATTATATCTATTTGTACCTTTTTTTTAATATATTTATGGTAATACTTTAACTTAACTTAAATATATGCCAAATAGTCAAACCATATTTCCATCTATCGTAGATAATATAAGATACATACTGTCTTCATTCGTTTGAATTTAAAGTCTTCAGAAGTAATAGAGATTGAAGAAAAATATTTAAAACTCTGCTTATGTATTCATTTTAATGGACCAATTAACATCAAGTTATTTTGAAGTCATTTAAAATAATTATAGCTAGGTAATGCCAAAAAATTAGAGAATGCGTTAAGAAGGGCAACTTCGATTGTTCTTGGTAACTAAGATCACACATAAAAAACGTCGCGTGTATACACTATATAATCAAGGGGATTGAAGTCGTAAGATCATCCATAAAACATGATAAAGCTCCAAAACACATAGAGTAAAAACTGACCCTATATAGGATATTTAAATTACACACAGCCAGAGTATGAAACCATTTATTTCGTGGTGACAGATCCATTATTGGGGACAAAACGCGTTGATTGCTGTAGCCAAAATGTGGGCAAGGGTTTTCTTGGGGGAAAATTTATTTTGTTACGTAAAACTTCCATCCTATGTTTCTTCACACCCAATCGATGTTATTGAATTTTACCTAAAAATCATAATAAAATTTGCATTAGCTACACAGTTTTTGAAGTTATTATTCTATCCTTTTTGACGATTTTTCTACATTATATTGTCCTTAGATTAGCTATTAAGTCAATTTGCCATTTGAATGTACATCAGTTTGAATGTCAATTCCTACAACGTTTTCATACAAAAACCTTACAGTAGCCGAGGCGCTGCTGGAACTAGCAGTTCGATTTATCGTCAATTGTCCACCCGAAGACTTGGAAAAGCCTGAGCGTATATTCTTTCAGTTAGAAGAAGCACAATGGTTTTATGAAGATTTTGTCAGAGTTCAGAATCCTTCATTTCCGAGTATGAAACTGAAAACCTTTGCGGAGCGTCTATTTCAGGTTTGCCCGTTTCTAAATAAATACATTTCTGACGTTGCAAAAGCAATTCAACATTTTCAAAGTTATAAAAAGGTCATTCCTGTTAGAGGAGCAATCATTTTGAACAGAAAAATGACTAAAGCTTTGATGGTTAAGGGATGGAAATCTAATGCTACTTGGGGATTTCCCAGGGGTAAAATAAACAAAAACGAACCCGATCATTTATGTGCGATACGTGAAGTTTATGAAGAAATTGGATTCGACATTGGCCCGTATTTGCATGAAGAAGATTATATTGAAACTACTATTCGACAAAAAAATTTTAAACTTTACATCGTCAGTGGTGTTCCAGGGAATACTCAATTTTGCCCGCAAACTCGTAAGGAGATTAGTAAGATCGAATGGCACCCAGTGAAAAGTCTACCCGCGTTTTCTTCAAATGGATCGACAACAGAAGATTCAGCTAATAAATATTTCATGGTTGCACCATTTATGTACGGTCTTTCACAATTCATTGCAAAGAAGAAGGGTGTACCAACCAATCTCACTAAGTCTGAAACTAAAGCTCTCAAAAACCTTCTGGGTGTTGGTAAACCTACTGATCCTGCAATCGTTTCATTGCAACATCATGACACATCGACCACTGATATTCTTAATTTGCTTAAAGCTCCGACTACTGTCTCTAATTCTCCTGAAGAGATCCAAGCCCAAACTGATAGAGAAATCTTATTGGGTCTTTTGAAGGTTGAACCAAAATCTGCTGGAAGTACTTCTGATCAAAACGACGATGTTGAGAATGCTAAAGAGATTTTGTCCTTACTTAAGACAAATATTGATAGAGATCAGACACAACAAAACTTCGAGAATGCAGTTCAACTGCCTCAGATGCCGTTACCCATGCCCGATCCAGGATTTGCTCCTATGCCATGGCAAATGGGTAATTTACCTCCACCTATGGGCTATCCCATGTTTCCACCTGTTCCCCCGCAAAATCTTCCTCCTATGCATCCTAGTGGTATGCCTTTACCTCTTCAATATGGATATCCTCCTTTTAACTCTCCACCTTTTGGAGCTCCGGGTTATCCAATTCCTCCTCCTATGATGAATTATCCACCACCGCCTCTTCCCCCGCAACCACATATGATGGGTCCTCCAAGTGAACCAAGCACACCACTTGCCAATCATGCCAGTTTAAGTATACCATCAACTCCTTTTGAAGTTCCTCCGTCTCCTTCTCAACCTACTGCTCCAAATGCCACCCTTCTCGAACTTTTGAATTCGAGAACGAAGGGGAAGAAGAAACCTAGACCCAATGTAACAAGTTATCCCGGCACCAACCCTAGTGCTTCAAGTTCTGTAGCATTACTCTCATTGCTCAATTCTGGAAATTCTACCCGTGAACCTGAACCTAGGGCAGCATCTGTCCCAGATTCTGCAAGCGCATCTCTCCTGAATTTATTGAAGCCCAAGGAGCCCTCTGCTGAACCTCAACCACCTTCCTCGGTTATGTCTGGTCTTCCTTCCGAACCTTCTATCCAGAGTCAATCTCTCTCGGTTGATTCCACTTCCTTAACTGCTGATTCTAATATGTTAAGCCATCTCCGCGGAACTCCCGCAGGCTCTTCGGTCCGTCTTGACTATGATACAAGCGTAAGTTCAAGTATTTTGAATCAAATGATGGGTTCTTCTATGCCAAACCATATTACCCAATCATCACATAGACCATCTTTTTCTGCTGAAAATGCCAGTGCCGATTTGCTGTCTCATATCAAAGGTATTTCAACTGCTGAAAATAACAATTCTACAATCACTGAACAATCTACTATCAATCCAGGTGCCTTACTATTAAATCAATTAAGAGGAACTGTTACCTCTAATAGAAGTAGCATGATTTCCAATGACTCTCAAAGTGCCCAGTTGCTCAGTCAGATAAAACACATGGGTACACCCGAACAATTTGAACGCCCTGTTTACGAAACATCTTTGCCTCAAGTAACGCAGGGATACAAGACTAGTAATGTGAACCAATATAATTTTGATGATCCTTCTGCAATCCTTTTAGAACAACTTAAGAACCCTCCGATGACATCAGATGATAAGATTTCATCCTTCCCAGAATTACAAAATGATCAATTCATATCTTCGAAACCAGTTGAAAATCAAACAGATTCATCATCTCTGCTTATGGGTCTTTTGAAAGGCAACCTCAATCATCAATCTTCTAATCCTCCTTCACCTAATATTCTACATGACCCTGCTATTATCAACTCTTCGTGTAGACCAAATACTGATAACGGTAATGCACATGATGAATCATTAATGGGCTATACTACTTGTCAACCGTTAGGTCCACCTCTCTCTGTAGGAGGTCAATCACAGTCAGTAGGAAAGAGTGGGCGTTTTATTTCTGACGTTGAGGGAGGCCAAGTTCGAAAGAATTCGGAATCACCTGGTAAAGAACTTTTGCAACAACTGGAGCACGAAGAATCAAGCTCGAAACTTGGTGGAAATAGCTTGCTAAGTATGTTAAACAATTCTCCAGCATCAGGACGGAATTCTACGGACTATATTGGTAGTCGATCCAATTCTCAAACTAGATCAATTTTTACACATAATGATAGTCCACAAGGATTTGGATCACCTAGTTTAGTGTCATCTCGATTCAATTCTACTACACCTCCAATTGCTAGACCAACTCAAGTGTCCCCTCAACCTTCCAATGCTCCTTCTTCACTGGCCATCGATCATCGACAACAATCACTTCTGTCATTGCTTAAAGGACCTTCACCTCAACTTAATATTGATATTCCTCGACAAGAACCTCAACAGCCATCACCATTACCTATTTCTGATCCAGTTAAATCTCAGAGTGTACCTACGGAAAGTTTTGTAGATCCATCCAAAGCCAGCGATGCTACTAGAGAACAAGATTCATTTAAGAATTTATTTGAAAAACTTCACTTGCAAGTTGAGTCTACAGCAGATAAAATTGAAGATCCGGCAACTCCTGAAACACAAATAGTACCGCCAGCCGAAGTTGAATCTAATTCCATCCAAGGATCGTCTGGTAAAAAGTCAGGAGAACCCAATCCTTCTGATTTGAAGAACGATTTATTGGCGTTTTTGCATAATTTTTCTAACGGTACCTTGCCAACCAACTAAAATAACAATAATAAAAAAAAATAAAAAATAAGAGTATTTTCGATTTATACTTATGTATGACTTTATAGCCTTTTTTTTCGATAACATTGAAAATAAATAAATAAAATATTAGAAGTCTTTAATAAGTACTAATAAAACAAAATAAATTTGTTTGTCTTAAGCGCACTGAAGTCATGGTGATGAAGGAACAAGTATATATATATATATATATATATATATATATATATATATTTTCTTTCGGAAAATAGTTATATTACGCTGTAGAGCTTTAGATGCTACAATAATAACTGACATTGGAAAAAAAAATTAGTAAAAAAAAAAGGTGAAACATTAAATACAGTCAGGTAACACGTTAATATGTATGATCAATTGATGAGTATTGATATTTCACATGGCATAAAATCTTGCTTTGTCCCAGGAATGAACTTGAGACAAAAGAATGTGTATTAGGGTTGTTACATATCTTGACTCATTAAAACTTCTGATGCCTTTCAACCTCTTTCTCATTCGTGGTCAAGCAAGACTTAAATTTATATTTTGCCCCTTTCTATTAACAATGAGTCCTACTAAGAAAGCTGGTGTTTTAGGTGCTACTGGAAGTGTTGGACAAAGATTTATTCTCCTTCTTTCTGAACACCCTGATTTTGAACTGTCAGTTCTTGGTGCCTCGAAACGTTCTGCTGGTAAAAAGTATGTTGATGCAGTAGAGTGGAAACAAACAGATCTGCTTCCAGACAGTGCTACTGATATTGTTGTGCAAGAATGCAAGGCAGAGAACTTTAAGGACTGTGATGTTGTGTTTTCTGGTCTTGATGCTAACTATGCTGGTCCTATTGAGAAGGAATTTGTTGATGCTGGGTTAGTCATTATTTCTAATGCTAAAAACTATAGAAGAGAACCTCATGTTCCTTTGGTAGTACCTACAGCTAACCCTGAACATCTGGATGTTTATGAGAAGCTTAAGAAGGATGGAAAAGGTTTCCAAGTTTGTATTTCCAACTGTTCTACTGCCGGATTGGTTGTCCCTCTTCGTGCTCTTCAAGACGCTTTCGGACCTTTGTCAGCTATCACTGTTACCACTCTCCAAGCTCTTTCCGGAGCTGGTTTTTCCCCCGGTGTCCCCAGTATGGATATTATTGACAACTTGATCCCTTACATTGGCGGTGAAGAAGACAAACTTGAATGGGAACCCTTGAAAATCCTTGGTAAAGTCAGTTCTGACGGTCTTACTTTCGACAACATTCCTGCCTCAGACCTTAAAATTTCCGCCCAATGTAATCGTGTCGCCGTCACTGATGGACATACCGGTTGCGTAAGTGTGAAATTCGCCAATTCTCCTGCCCCAACCCCTGAACAAGTCAAGAAAGCTCTATCCGACTACACCACCGAAGCACAAAAATACGGTACTTACTCTGCCCCCAAGCACGTTATCCATGTCCTTGAACAACCTGACCGACCTCAACCTCGTTTGGACCGTAACAGAGATAGTGGCTATGCAGTCAGTGTTGGTAGGGTTAGACCTGATCCTGTTTTCGATATCAAATTTGTATTCCTATCTCACAATACCATTTTGGGAGCTGCAGGTTCTGGAATTTTAATTGCTGAACTTCTTCTTGCTAAGAAATTGATTTAATAAAGTAGAAATTATTGAAGACTATTATTTCTACTTTCTTTGTTTTTTGGGTCAACAAACTTAGAATTATTTTTTTGTGTAATATATATAAAAATTTTTTTTTGTAGTAATATTTGTTGTACAAAGACAATATAAGATATACATATGTACCTTAATTCATATAAAAGAAAGCCAATGTATATATACCCAGGTGGGTTGAACAAAATGAACTTTTCAAACCAAAAATTGAGTTCTGATGATGTGTACAAAAAAAAAAAAAAAAAAAAAAAAAAAATACAACTAATAATAGAAGAGAGAGAGATGATTCATAACTTTATTAAGATGTAAAATTATAGGGGTACATACATAAATACGCATATAAATTAAAACATAACAACAAAATATGATTCTATTATTGCAACCGAAAATAAAAAATTAATGGGTCCTGATAAAAATGAATAATATATGAATTTCAATTAGAATGCGTTTGAGAGAGAGAGAGAGGTATCTAGATAAAAAAAAAAAAAAAAAAAAAAAAAAGGACCAACTTCAATAACAAACAAAAAAATAAAAAAATAAAAGAATACGAAATAAACAAGGAAAAAAAATAAAATAAAAGATCATGTATTATTAGTATTTTTTTTTTTTTACTCCCATTCAACAGTAGCAGGAGGTTTAGAAGTAATATCATAAACTACACGAGCCACACCTTGAACTTCATTAACAATTCGTTTAGAAACAGTCTTTAAGAATTTAGCTTCAAAGATATACCAATCAGCTGTCATAAAGTCGGTTGTTTCAATAGCACGAAGAGCAATGACTTGTTCGTAAGTTCTCTTGTCACCCATGACACCAACGGATTTGACGGGAAGGAGACATGCAAAAGCTTGTGAAATTTCTTCGTAAATGCCAGCTTTGCGGATTTCTTCAATGAAAATATGGTCCGCACGACGGGCAATATCGACTTGTGATGGTGATACTTCGCCTAGAATACGAATGGCCAGACCGGGACCAGGGAAAGGATGACGCCATACAAGATCATGAGGAATTCCCATTAGTTCACCTAATTGACGCACTTCATCCTTGAAAAGTTCTCGAAGAGGTTCAATTAATTTGAGTTTCATGTCTTCAAGAAGACCTCCGACATTATGATGGGTCTTGATGGTTTGAGAAGGGCCTTTAAATGAAATAGATTCAATCACATCAGGATATAGAGTTCCTTGCAAAAGATATTCAATTTCATCACCAGATTTAGGTTGGATTTTGGCAGCTTCTTCTTCAAAAACTTCAATAAAAGTGTTACCAATAATTTTACGCTTCTTTTCTGGATCAGTAACACCCTTGAGTTTACCAAGAAAAACTTCACCAGCATCAACAACTGTCAAGTTGATTCCAAGTCCTTCAGTCAAGGTCTTGTAAACCGTTTCGGTTTCATTCAAACGCATAACACCATTATCAACATAAATAGCATGGAAACGTTCACCAATAGCTTCATGAAGAAGTTTTGCAGCAACAGTAGAATCAACACCACCGGAAACAGCTCCAATGACTTCAGCATGTTCACCAACAAGAGTTCTAATACGTTCAATCTCAGTACCAATGAAGTTCTTCATTGACCAACTCTGCTCAGCTTGACAAATATCAACTGCAAAATTCTTCAACAGAGTCTTACCACCTTGAGTATGTGTAACTTCAGGATGGAATTGAATACCCCAAATTCTGTCAGTTTCATGGGAAATAGCAGCAAAGGGGGAGTTGGTGGTGTGTGCAATGATTTTGTAACCGCTAGGAAGAGCAGCCAACTTATCACCGTGAGACATCCAAACTTCGGGGGAATGAAGATCCTTGAAAAGGGGATCCTCTGATAAAACTTCAATTACAGCATGACCATATTCACGATGTTCACCAGCATGAACGTTTTCCTTACCGTTAATCCAAGCAAGTTCTTGCATACCATAACAAATTCCCAAGATAGGGACTCCCAAGTTGAAAATTTCTTGGTCAACATGAGGAGCTCCTTTATCATAAACCGAGTAAGGGCCACCAGAAAGAATAATTCCCTTAGGCTTCCAACCAAGTTCAGCAATCTTTTGAGTACAAGGAAGCATTTCCGCGTAGACGTTGAATTCACGCAATCTACGGGTAATCAAATGACTATATTGGGAGCCAAAGTCAAGCACCAAAATAGTGTCAAACACAGCAGAAACTTCAACAGGCTTCGTCATTTTGTGTTATTAATATCTTTAATAAGATACAGCAGCGAATATTAACTATGTTGATAGTTCAAACTCGAAGTAAAAAAAAAAAAAAAAAGGAGAAAAAATTTGTACCTACATTTTCATTATTTTAGGCTTTTGGGAGTTGGAACAAAAGTCCCAACAGGGTTAGGTCTTTAATCTTGATATTTAATAATATTCCCCACTGAAATAATCATCACCGAAATCTCATTGTCCAGGCACTATTACTGCGTTTCTCTCTTATAGGAATCTATGTGTCTATATGAAAATAATTAAGCTACTATGACAACTGTATATACTTCTTATAATTGGTCTGATATTTCACCAATTCCTGTTCAAGATGCTCCAAACTCGGTAGCTGAAATCATGTACTCTCCAGAGTATTCTCTTGCCATGGGACTTCTTAGAGCTGTCATGGCTTGCGGTGAACATTCAGAAAGAGTGCTTGCATTGACCGAATTTATCATTAGCAAAAACCCAGCCCATTACACCGTGTGGCATTATCGCTTAGAAACTCTTAAAGCCCTTCCTTCTACAGTAATCCCCCAGGACTATCAACTACCTGCCGTCTACAAATCCACATTTGGTGAAGACGCCGACAATACAGATAATAATTCTAAAGGAAAAGAAGCATTTAGCTTTGAAAAACCTACTATTGTTGAAAACTATGTGTGGTTAAATGCTGTTACAAGTCGGACTTCCAAAAGCTATCAAAGTTGGCATTATCGACAACAACTTGTTCCTTCCCCAAATTCTCCGTTACTCAAAGCATATGTAATGATGGAAACCTCTGTTATCCAAAACGTATTAGCTGATGATGCCAAAAATTATCATGCTTGGTCACATTTCCAATGGCTTGCATTAACAGTCCCTCCTGAACATCGACTATCTTTGAATCAAGAGCTTCTATATCTTAATATGCTATTAACTGATGATGTTTACAACAATTCTGCATGGTCATACCGCTATTTTACAATATCTCGGTATCATGACACCTATGATATTATAGTTGACAAAGAGCTCGATTCTGCGTTCCAAATCGCCAAACTAGCACCCCAAAACGAGTCCGTGTGGAACTACATTACTGCATTATACGAAAAGTATTTCTGGAACACTGAACGAGAGCCGCAAGGTCTTAAAGACCTTGAAGACATTTGTCTTTCATATGCTCCAATTGACGTTTCAAGCAATATAAACGAAGATATGATAATGACATCAAGTCAAGCTTTAGAAGTATTGATTACAGTTTATTGTCGACAGGGTAGAAAATCCGATGCTCTAAAAGCACTTTCTTACTTACAAATGTATATACCTATTCGCAAGGGTTACTGGACTTATCTTTCTAAAAAGATTTGAGCAAAAAAAAAAAAAAAAGTACACGACGATATCGATATATTAATGATAATCAAATATTGACTTAATGAGATATATCTAAATCAGTAGAAAGTGATTTCAATTGCAAATTTAATGAAATTTTTTTCTAATTTCTTGCATGATATCTTAGGATATATAATGTGTAACCTTCCAATAAACCAAAACTACAGAGTACTTTCAGTTGAAACTAATTACGAGAAACTCCCATTGATTGTGTTAACAATGGATGCATGTACATACATTTGACGGAATGAATCAAGTAACCAATTTCATCGTCCCAATAACCGTCATGTGGACCCCATATCATTTTCAATCCAAACATCAATTGTATTTTTCTGCAAAGATACCTTAGCACAAAACATTAATTTGCTTAATTATAAAACATTGGTAAAAGGTTCCAATAAAAAATTGACCTTACTTTTAAATCTATACCGAGAATGTGGCTGATGGAATGATTGAAAAAGATATACAGGAAATGAGGAGGAAGAGGGCGAGAGGGCCATGAATGAGGTAGTTGGGGAGGTGTTCGATGGATTCAGTGTAGATGGGGTCGTAATGGATTCGGTAGAAGTTAAAAGTGAAAGCAGAGCAGCGGAATAGGAGGATGGGGGAAGAGGTAAGTGAGTTAAACGAGTCAGTGCTATCGAAAAAAAAAGAAAAAAAAAATTAAAAATTAATAAAAAAAAATTAAAAATTAAAAATTAATAAAAAAAAAATAAGTTTTTAGTATGATATAGATGGCAAAGATTTATCAACAAATGAGATATATTATGACATGCGTTGCATAGATCTGTCTTTTTCAGAACTTGCTTTGGGAAAGAAAAAGGCTAGTTTCCTAACTTTTTTAATGGCCAAGTTATTCCGATCACAAAGCAAGACAGGTTTACTGAACAAATACCTATTAATTGTCATATTAATCACCACTACAACACTTATCACCCGCAGTAACTTCCTTTGCAGACCCCACCCTTATTTCTCCGTTACCGAACTCAATCGATCCACCAACCCACATTCTGGCTAGGAACCTCCTTTTGTCCTCCGGAGCTCGTACCATTTGATACCCATCAAAAGCCAATCCAGGCTCTGATGAAAATTTTCTTAAAAAAAAATAAAATGGCACCAACGAGATAGTAATAACATGCTTACTCCTACTGCTGCTTTGCTAGTGATGGTGGAAATGTAGCTAGCAAATATGACATTCAACTTAGACACTTATGTACACGATATTTGTTTATTATTGGGACCTCGACTTTCAATTTCTTTGGCGTTGACAAATAATAAATTGCTTCAAATAAATCTAAATCTGTATTAATACTCCTTTATGAAGACCAACATAAAAATCTCATGTTATTTTCGTATATTAGATATTTTCTATGTCTTTTTGAGAGAAAGAGAGAAATGTTGTATGAATTACTTTTTTCGTTGTTTTTGATGGAAACTAAAAACCTATCAATTTTTGTCCTTTCATTATATACATAGGTACCTACCTATATATTATATTTTTTGCATATTTTAACTCCTGTTTTTGCCAAGTACCCCAACCACCCCCTCCTCCTCCTCCTTCTTTTCCATTTGGTTTCACTAGAAAATGTAACTTATCGCTTTAAGAGTAATATGAAATAATATTTTTTTATATATCAGGAAGGACTCTGAAAACTTAACAGATTATGCATGTATCAAAAATGAACCTTTGATTTGGATTGATATTCAAGCAAGAACCATAGAAAAAACTGTAGAACGTCACGGCAAATAGTACAAAAAAAATTACAGACATATATTTTAAAGGTTGTTTAGTCCAGTACGATGTTCCTTTGTCAAGTAAAACTGGCACTTGATTTCATAGCCAAAACATGATTTTTTAACCATTAAAGATGGAAGTATAAGAAAATAATAATTGGAATGGATGCTACAAGTTTGTATCCTAACTGAATCATCTGTGATATACGTCTACTAATCTGCACAAACATATATTTCATATATTGTGATAAATGAAGTGTAACATTGTCTATCAAATATATACATATATGCATATATTTAGAAATAATGTTTTAATAACAGCATTACACATTTTTAAATTCTATTTTACAATTGAAAATGAAGAGAAAAAAAAAATTGACAAATAAAATAATGATATTAAATGCATAAACAAACAGCACGAACGTCGTACTTACGGTTCAACAATTTTGTTTCCCTCAATATGGTACTATTGCATTATGATGTTTATCTCTTAGTTATCGATCCCACAGATTAATAGGTAAATGAACCAATCCAACAGCAAAAGATGCTGAAGTGACACACATGCAATATTTTTGTAATCTTATTGTAATCATTGCATATATAGTTTGAGTTGTTCTGTGGTTGTGATGGAACATTTATCATACACTTAAGTAAAGTGAATTATCAAGAAAATAATGAGCAGAAATCTTATTGAGACAAACTTACCAGGAAAAACTTTATGGCACCATACAATTTACAAATTGATGAAAAATACATAATAAAAGTAAAATATGTAGTGAATAATTAAAAAATTGAAAATAAAAAAAATATGCAAATATATTCAAAACAACAATCATTCATACCCATGTCCCACTCAAATTGCATTGTAACCAAGTCAA
>JAJMJJ010000139.1:0-38211 GCA_030568955.1 Geotrichum siamense (nom. inval.) | reverse complement strand
TCTCCATCTTGTACAGCAAAGTCATCAGTAGGTGATTCACGTTGTGCCCATACTTTAACTGCAAATGAAAATATCGCGGGGGCCTTATCACTCGGACTGTCGGCTGAATTGGTTGTTGTGGAAGGTGGTTTGGATAAAGATGAAGTGCTAGTGAGTGGTGATAACCATACGCGATCCCAATGTGTAATCGTTTCCTCGATATCATGAGCATAACCACGTCTAGATTGACGATGTAGTGACCTTTTATGAGAGACCATTGTGTGAAAGGAAAGACTGTGTTTTAATTATGACGAGGGTGGTGATCGTAGAACGCGTGTTTATATTCGTGTTTTCGATGGAAATATATCATATCCGAAAGGGTCAGGGTAACTGTATATTACATAATTCACAACTCTGACTCTTCTTGCTAAATTTCAACTCTAAAAAATTATGCGACTTTTCACTTTTTTATATTTTTTTCTATATCGTCAATTAGTTGCTGTTCGTTAATAAATAATGTCTGCTCCTGTTATTCTTCATTTACGTGCTGAGACTAAGCCTCTTGAACACAGAGCTGCTCTTACACCAACCACCACCAAGGCTCTTTTAGACGCTGGTTTCCAAGTGTTCGTTGAGAAGTCTGCTCTTTCCATTTTCGACATCTCCGAATATGAAGCTGTTGGAGCTACTATCGTTGAAGAAGGTAGCTGGGTTAACGCTCCTACTGACAGATTGATTATTGGTCTTAAGGAGCTTCCTGAAGATACCTTCCCTCTTGTTCATGAACATATCCAATTCGCTCATTGTTACAAAGATCAAGCAGGTTGGAAGGATGTACTTTCTAGATTCCCTGCTGGTAAGGGCACCCTTTACGATTTGGAATTTTTAGAAGACGACAATGGAAGAAGAGTTGCCGCTTTTGGTTTCCATGCTGGTTTTGCTGGTGCTGCTCTTGGTGTCCAAGATTGGGCTTTCAGACAAACTCATGGTGATGATGAAGAAATGCCTTCTACTGACTACTACTCTAATGAAACCCTTCTTGTCAATGCCGTCAAAAAAGATCTTGATTCTGCTGTTGCTTCTGGTAAGCCTCTTCCTAAGGCCCTTGTTATTGGTGCTCTTGGTCGTTGTGGTTCAGGTGCTGTCGATCTTTTGAAGAAGGTTGGTTTGCCTGATGAGAACATCATTAAGTGGGATATGGCTGAGACTGCTAAGGGTGGTCCTTTCCAAGAGATTGTTGATGCTGATATTTTCGTTAACTGCATTTATCTTTCTCAACCTATCCCTCCTTTCGTCAACCTTGACGTTCTCAATAAGGAAGATAGAAAACTCCAAGTTATTGTCGATGTTTCTGCTGACACCACCAATCCTCATAACCCCATTCCTGTTTATACAATTGCTACTACTTTTGACAAGCCTACTGTCAAGGTCGATACCACTGTTGGACCTCGCATGGATGTCATTTCTATTGATCACTTGCCTTCTCTTCTTCCTAGAGAAGCTTCCGAAGCATTCAGCACCGCCCTTTTGCCTTCATTGATGCAACTTCCTAACCGTGACACTGCTCCTGTTTGGACCAGAGCTAAGAAGCTCTTTGAACACCATGTTGCTAGACTTGGTTAGTTATTCTTACAACCGTACAAAACCCTGTGTATAGTAGTCATCAATTAAGCAATATATTTTTATAGTGTCATGTTAATATACATATTTATTGAACAATTAACTGTAACTAGAGAGTAATGTAGAGGGGGAAACAAGTTGGAATCATTATTGTGATATTTTCACTTAAACTTTTACATAATGATTTTTGGGATAATATTATCACCACTTCCCCCATTATTATTATTATTTTCATTTTTTATTTTTTTATTTTTTTCCATCAGATTTACATCACATAATTAAAAAATATGGCTACACAACCCCCTGAACACAAAATTGTATTAGTGACAGGAGCAAATGGGTAAGCATAATATATTCACATTTTTTTCTAGAATTGAAGATATTGTACTAACGACACAAACAACATTAGATATCTTGGACTTGCAATTATCAAGCGCTTAGTTGCAACATTTCCTATTGATACCCGATTTACGTTCATTTTGACAAGTCGTACATTCCCTAATGTCAAATCCGCGGTCAAAACTCTTCAATCTGAACTTCCGAATTCAACACAACACCCAGGCTTAATTGAATATGACTACATTCTATTTGACCAACAATCGCTTGTTTCAGTCATGTCAGCAATTCGAGACCTGGAAACACGATACAAAAGCATTGATTACATATTTTTGAATGCATGTTATACAGTGTTTGATGGAATCAATTGGTCACAGGCGTTTGTAGATTTTTTTACTCGACCTATTGTGAGTTTTACGTTGGGGACGTTTAAGAAACAGAAGAAAAGTAGAGTTACCAGAGATGGAATGGGGGCAGTGTTTGAGGCTAATGTGTTGGCACCTTGGTTCTTGGTAAGAGCATTATTGAAACCTAGAAAATTTAAATGTGAAGTTGGAGGAGGAACAGAAGGACCGGTGCTTAAGAAAGGATCTAAAGTAGTATGGGTGTCAAGCATGACAGCTGATTGTGAGGAACTGGATATGAACGATATAGAACTTTTGCAATCATCAACGTCTTATGAAGGGTCTAAACGTCTAATCGATCTTCTCCATCAAGCAACCTATTCTAGTCTTTCCACCCAATACGGGGTCCAGTCTGTTCTTGTCGAACCCGGTATTTTCAAATCAACTTCCTATGTCCCCACTCTGAACTTTGTCGCTTACTATGGCATGCTAATCACTTTTTACGTTCTCAGATGGCTAGGAAGTCAATATCATAACATCGATCCTTACAAAGCTGCCAGTGCTTTCATTTGGATCATCATGCAAAATAACAACCTAGATTTAAAAGTCAAATATGGATCTGCAGTTAAACCAAACGGTAACGAATGGGTCAGTAAATCACCAGTAAAGTTTAAAAATGGTGAGGAATTGAAAGTTTACGAGTATGTCGAAGGTTTATGTAAGGTATGGGATGAGAAATTAAAAGATCAGGTAGTGGAGAGATACCTATTTTAATATTTGAAGATTAAATAATAAATTGGTTCTTACATTGTTACCATAATATATATTTATGCAAAGAAAGAATAGATTGAAATGTTTATATCATTAATTATAACATATGGTTAAATTACTGTGTTAGTGCCAATACAAAGGTATGCGTTTATACATTCAACATCAAACTGCATTTTATTACACCTTACTGTTTTCTTATATTTAAAAACAAATTAGTATCGTGTTATAGTAGGCCCGTGTGATTTTGTACTAGGTTTAAAGTCCTTGGTGCGGTATTAAAACAGAAATTACAGTTAAGATATCATGATAAATAGAAAATCAAAGAATGATATTGTGAAAAGAAAAAAAAGAGGATTTTTGGATCATAATATTTATCTATTGTATAAGGAAAGATTACGGTTATATATAATACAGTTACTATTATTATTAGTACGCAAACAAACTTCTGTATTGCAAGCATCGGGCTCCCAATAAATCCCATTCTCGCAGACCCACCATACATTCAGCACCAATTTTTAATTTTACAAAAACTGCACCACCTTTCCAAGTAATCATTGTGGGATCCATATCTCTTGGAGCAGGCATTACTTGACTTTCATGGTCACGATCCCACATGCCAAGTCTATCGACAAGAAGGGTGTTGAAACCAGGGAGTCGAGATGCTCCACCACCGACAATAAGCAAGTTATCGAGATATTGCTGACGAGTTGAGGTAGATGATGATGGTTTTGACTTAATCGCTTGAGTAATAGATTCAAGAATAGAATGGTCAAGACCAATTAAAGTGTCATTAAGAGGATCGGTCGCAGTAGAAAGCTTGTTTGTTAGCTTGGGACCTGAATTAACATTTTCGTCATCACCGTCCTCAGCATTGTCTACAGGAGCATCATCAACAGTATCAACCAATTGCCCAGTCAAATTAGCTTGAGCAAACGAAATAGGATCACTAGATTCATCTTCTTCATAAATATCAGCAGACTTTGGAAATAGTGAATATCTCGCAGATACTTCTTTACCATTTTTGTCAGTTTTAAAAGTCCATCTCTCTTGCTTCTTAGATTGTTCAAAAAGTTCAGGATAAAATAATCCTAATGGTGCTAACATTACTTCTTCAAAAGTCTTGAACTCATATTTGACAGTTTTCGCTGGAGATCTTTGATAAAATGTATAATGTTGGACGGCAATATCTGCATCATTAGTTGTAGCATATTTGTGTTTCAGTTCTTCTGCTAAAGTCCAATCGTATGGTCGTGAAAGGTCAATACTTGTATAGGGGAAATAGGACTCTAACAGAAGCTTTGTAAGAGCAATTGTGATATCATCGCCTCCATATTTAAAATTCACCCGAGAATCAGAAACAACCATACCCTCTTCTACACATGATATTTTGGTAGTTTGGGAACCAATATCGATGACGCAGGCGGTACTTACACCTGCACCAAATGTAGCCGCGATTGCTTCCTGCAAAACGCACACACCATTCAGACCAAGATTAAGAAGGAGATCAATAATAGATTCCACATATGATTTCTGATAGAGATCTGGGATTATAAATACAATATTATAGTCGGGTAAATCTTTCACATGTATTGAAAGCTCACGTTCAAAGGCTTCTATGATGATAGTTGAAAGATCACCAAGAAGTTCTTGGGCAGAGTTGTAGTCGGTTTCATTAAACATTCCGTGTTGAATTGGCCATTTTAAATGGTACCCAGAATCGTCATTTAAACGTAATGCTCGTTGTCCAGTGATATACCTTTCGTGGGGCTTTGGTTCGGTCCATTCAACTCTACCTGGATCATTATGATCAGCAATGACTTCCGTTGAAGTTTGAGCACGCTTGTTAAATGATACAACCAATTCATGGGAATTAGGAACAATTCGACGTTTATAGAATCGCATGCGGTCTCGAAAATCTTTGTTAACTGTGTCTTTCGCCTTTTTAAAAGTCTTTCCAAACATTTCGTCACCTTCTTCAACCACCTTAGCACCTAAGTAAGCTTTATCTATGGCATAATCTTTAGAAGTTTTATGAGCAATGACACATGGAGTTGACTTTGGATACGCTTGATTGGCCAATCCAACTCTAAGATTTCTAGAACCAAGTTGTAAAACAATGCTACCTCTTTCTTTCTCTTCAACTTCAACTTCGCCTTCAGCACTGACCCCGGCTTTAGCTTCTTTAATCTTCTTTTGCTCCTCAGAAAATTCACGAAGAACCATAATCTGATCATCCTTACGCAAATACTCGGTGTAATAGTTCTTCTGATTAATTTGAACCGCAGGTTGAAATATTGACGATTTAAGATTATTGTCAACACGCGCGATCCCTGATTTGGTAGTAGGCCTCATCGTCCTTTTGGCCTTAGGTTTCGTATTTTCAGTCATTTCTCGTAATTCTTTTGTGATTTGCGGTGACGTGGAAAATGTGTTTGTGATGTAGTGGAAAGTGTTCCAAGAGAGGGCTAAGTTGTAAACGAATTGGTGAAAGCCCTTTTGAAAACTCACGTGCGAATTGAGATATATGTGGACTCGAAAGAGGTGGGAAAAAAAATAAATAAAAATCACAAAAGATATGCTCCAAAGTTCAGCGAGCACTGAAAATAGTAAGGGTATTCGAATAGACTAGTGATAATAAAGATGTCACAGTCTGCTATATGTCTTATGCGAGCTGCTATGCCTTTTGTTTGTTTGAAATCTCGTTTGTTTTTTCAGCCATGTCGCAATCTTCACTTGAGTTCTATGGTGTATCGTCAACACAATAGAACTTTTGACGAAGGAAGCAAATATGCCAAACTCGTGCAAGAAAATCAAAAATTAGAAGAGATGGAAATGGAATATAACCCTTTTAAAGATTTTGATGATGTTGAACCATTCGAAGACATTGAAGAAGAAGGTTCGGTGGATTCCGAGTTTAATGAAGCATTCGAAGAAGAACATCAAGAAGAAGAATATATATTGTTGGCGGAGCTGTCAGATTCAGGAATTAAGGATCAGCCAGTGTTGCCGGTTCGTCCTGTTCTTTACAAATTACCATATAATCTTCTTTCATACAGAAACCAAATACGAATCAACGAAGGTGCCCCGAGTGCTTACAATACCCCAGATTCAGAAAGATATACCACAGCTCCTTTCACAGACCTCAAAATTTTGAAACTTGGGGCAGGAAAAGGTGGGGACGGAAAAACAAGTTTCTTTCGAGATTCTGGAAGATCGAAAGGCCCCGCTGATGGTGGTGATGGTGGCGATGGTGGAAGTGTATATGTACAGGCAATAAATGGTATGAGCTCTCTACATGGTATTAGATATCATTTGCGAGCTGAAGATGGTCGACCTGGTTCTATGGGTCAATTAGCTGGACGTAGAGGTAAAGATTTATTGATTCAAGTTCCGGTAGGTACTGTAGTATGGTGGATTCCTGATCCCAAATGGAGTTGGGAACGATATCTCGAAAAAATTGAGACAAAAGAACAACAAGGGATTGAAAAAGGAACTGGTGTGAAAGAAGGTGAGATGAAAGTTAAGGTTGATGTTGTGACAGATGAATTTGATCAAGATGACGTTTTGGGAATCAAATTGAATCGAGATGTCTACGCAGATGGCGAAGGTTGGATTTTCCGCGACAAAGATGAGACATACCAGAATGAACGTGAATACTTTATTCAACTTCGTGATCGTGTTCGTTTACATGATAAGTCATTACGCCGTCAAGAAGAGTCTGAAGATTATTTCCCACTAGAAGGAGTTGATTTAGATACAGCAGGTCCTCCATTACTATTACTACGTGGAGGTAAAGGTGGTCTTGGTAATACTCATTTCCATACACAACTAATTAGAAATCCTCGGTTTAGCAAAAAAGGACGTGCAGGACTGTCAAGTTTTTTCTTATTTGAACTTAAATTATTAGCTGATCTTGGTCTTGTTGGAGTTCCCAATGCTGGTAAATCTACGCTACTTCGTGCTATCTCACGAGCTCGTCCTAGAGTTGGTCACTGGGAGTTCACCACCCTTCGACCAACTATAGGAACTATTTCTATGGGATTAGGTGGTCCCAATTTTACAGTTGCCGATATCCCTGGTATTATCGAAGGTGCAAGAAATGAAAATAAGGGCATGGGTCTAGAATTTCTTCGCCATGTCGAACGATCAGGTGGTCTAGTTTTTGTAATTTCTTTAGAACCTAGAGATCCAACTGCCTCTACTGTTAGTAAAGGTGTAATAGAGGATCTAGAACTTTTGGTAAATGAATTGGGTCCTGAGAGGATGAAGGACAAAAAAGTTTTAGTAATTGGTACTAAAGCTGATACTGAGGGATCAGAAGAAAAGTTTAACTTATTAAATTCTTTCTGTCAAGACAAGGGCTGGGCATGTATACCATGCTGTGCGGAAAGAAAAGAAAACGTTGAACTCGTTATAAGAATGATGGCAGAAATCTCAGGTAAAGCTTAACTCATGTCATTCACCTTGAAATTGTAAATAAATATTTATGTAAATGTATATAGTGTTATTATACACCTATCTATTTAATGAACTGTTTTCTTGTTACTTTGAAGTTAATTCAGCTCCTAATTTAATGCATAACATAGAAATTACCAAATCACCATTATTACTTGGGATTATCATGTCTTCCTTTTTAAACTCTTTGATATATTGGAATTGTATATTTACTTTCTATATAGAAAACAGTAATTGAATATTAATTAACGTTGTAATAAAGGTCTTGTTTAATTTTCTTACTTGTCTCTGTAAACTTTTTTTTTTTGACACAATATTAATATGGGACTTAATTTTACTAGAACCATCAAAGCACTAAGATAATTATGTAGAAAATCAATATTGTATAAATATGAGCTGACATTCACAACATTAAAATAAAATAAAATTCATTCTAACATTATATAGTTATAATAAATTTTTGTTTAGATACTCAACATATACTAATTAAAGATGCAATTCTATATTCTTGTTAGTATAATTTATAATGTGCTCTTCTTTGGAGGGCACACCACTAATTCAATTCCCATTCCAGAAAAGCAGTCATCATCATCAACGGGTAATGCCAAAATTGAAATTAACAAATTCAACTTCCTTGAACATGCAAAAAGTAAGGAATTGAAGGATCAAATTCACAAAGTTTTTGGAAAATCTGAATTCGTTTGGGGTCAAGGATTTTGTGAAGGTTCACAATGTTATGTGTTTGCTAGAACTAAGAGAATGGCAGTAATTCCAACTACGTTTGGAGCAGATGGAATGTTTATTGGTGGTGTTTTCAGATGTCTTAGTACTGGTATGCCATGTAGTAACAAAAATTCTGAGCCGGTGTTTCCGTTGTATGGGGATGATTCTTTTGTTACTTCGCCAAATGCTTTGGAAGAAATGGATAAAGCACATTTCATTATTAGGGAAGATGGAGAAGAAAATTGGTACGTTAATATTGATGTTCAAGAAAAATATACGTACACTGAAGATGAACTTTCAACCGTTGAGCAAGTTATCAATGATTTTTACGCTTCTGTTGCTGCTCATGTCGGAATCCCCCTCGGGAACTTCCTTTCTGAACCTACAGATGTTCAAAATTTTATTCAACTGCAAAAAAGATACACCAGCCAATACCAATTTGATTACACTGAAGAACCCAGTCCCGAATTGGAACTAGACTATTACATTATGAAATTAGCTCTCTACTGTGGTAAATACGTTGTTATTGCAGGTATTGTTGTGGGAATCGCTGGAGGAATCTCGACCCTTTTAGTCAGTTACGCTGCCTACAAAACTCCTGGAGCAATAGTCACATTTCTCAGAAAACATGACATCCACGTCCTAACCTCCCTCGGCTTCTACCGTCAATTCCACCTTGTCTTTGACAATATTGCCTTTCACGAAGACCTTCTTTGGGAAAAACATTTTCCTCAACATTCTCATATCTCTCTTACTCGAGAAATTGAAAAATTTCTTGCTTCCAAAAGCAAAGTGCAAACTGTTAAAGGGTTTTTTGTTCCTGTTGTTAAGAAACTTGAAGGTCCTTACAATGTTACTTTGGATGCTATTAAACTTGTGAAAGAAGTTCATGATATTGTTAATGATCCAATTGGTCCTAACGGGGTTAATAAATTTATTAATAATAAGCCTATGACTGAAGAAGAAAAAAGATTGGAGAGTGCTAGAAAGCATATTAAAGATTTGATGGAAGAAAATTAATCTCATATTATCAGAAAAAAAAAAAAAAAAAAAAAAAAAAAAAAAAAAAAAAAAAAAAAAAAAAGTATCGTCGTTCCTATATCATCATTGGTTTATGTTAAAACTAATTTATAATGTATAAATACTAGTTAATACCAACATTTGAAATTTTATGTTATAAATTTATATATATAATGAATAATTAAGGAATAATTATTGATGCACGTGTATAATTTTACATTGTTGATCATAAAAAATGTAAAATCTTGTGAGTGAAATCATCAAACAACATTAGAACATTGAAGACATTTCCCCGCAATTTATATAATATATATATATATATATATATATATATATTTGAGAATAACTGGTTCAAATATTCAAAATGTTGCTGCGTCCTGAAAAATTTCACCGTATAAATCAAACTTTACGTTTCTTAAATATGAGGAACAAGTACTGAACACATTAAAAAAATAAAATTATTTTATGCTATAAAGATCTGCTTCTACTTTATTTTTCCTTCAATATTCTTGTAATATGATATATTGTATTAATTACTACCTACTGCCTATGAACTTTGTACGCTCCGAGCAGCTATATTATTATATATTCATAATAATTATGATTATTTGTATTCATTCAAAGCTTCCCATACTCTTTCCAACAATACTCATTTTCTTTCTAGCCATTAAAGTACTCTTAAGTCCTTCCATTTTAATCATATTGACACGTTCTGTAACTTTTTTACTGGTATAGTTAATAGCTGCCTTTGATTTAGTCAATCCTGATTCAGTACTGCGAACCATAATTTCAGAGAATGATTTAGTTGTAGATTCCTCTTGCATGGACTTTGCTCTTTGAACAAATGAGCTTGTAATAGATCTCTTTTTGTAGGAAAACATTTGCTCGTCTTCACTATCACTGTCAACGATGGTAGTTGTCATATCGACAGCATCTTTAGGGATGTCGATAGTGACAGGAACTTTTTCGCCTAGGAAGGGTTCTGATAAATCGTCGTCGTCAGCATCACTTATTTCTTCGGCGATTTCAACAAGGTTTCGACTAGGATTCCAATCACCTGTGTCTTGACTTTCATTGTCATCATCAAGGAATGACAGAACTTTACGAATTTGTGCCCGGGTAAATTTACATTTTTTCTTAGCTGGACCTTCTTCATCATTCTTGCTTTCTTTTGAACTCTCTTCTTCTTCTTGCGTATCAGAATCTTTGGTATCTTTCAAATTTTCATCTTCATCAGCCTTCTCATCTTCTGAAATATGATCAAACATCTTCTCTGAAACTGAAACATAATTTTCTTTCTCAATAACTTCAACAAAAGAACGTTTCTTTGGATCATTCTTCATTTTCATAAGTGTATCATTACCTTCCAACATCATTTGATTTCTTTTCTCCAATATTTTTTTCATCATTCGTCTTCTAGCAATTTCGTTTCCACCATATTCAATTTCATCATCATCATCAAGTAAGCTTCCTGTTACTTGTTTCTTTCTCCAAGAACCAGAAATAATTTCCTGTAACTTATTTGCAAGTTCAGTATCCTTAGTTTTTTGTTTTAAGGCAAACAGTTTTTGAATAGTGACTTCGTCTTGAAGTTTGTCGAGTTTGGTTTCGTCATCAACCATTGCCAGAAGTTCTGCTGCATCTTCAGGATCAACGTCGTCATCACTATTGCCACCCAATCCAGCCCATTCATCTTCACTTTCAACAGCTTCTTCATCTGCAAGTTCCTTAGCAACTTTAGGATCAACTTGTCGCTTTTCCTTCTTTGGTTTTGTAGGCCGCCTAAGAATCAATCTCTGTTTGTCATCTTTGCCGCCATCACTATCATCCAAATAAAGATCTCTCCGCTTTATTGTACTTGAAGGGGCATTATTACCATCAATATCTATCACAGGACCAACCAATTCATGTTCAGAAATAGGTTGAACTTCAGGGGCTAAATCAATAACTTGAGTATCACCATTCAATGGCAGAATATGTTGCGTATCGGAGCACGCTTGAGTATCTTCAAGATTTTTGATGACTTGATTAGACTTCCAGTTTCCTACCAATTGACTGGCATCATTTGCATGATTTCCTTTCAAAGGTGAAGAAAATTGGGTGTCAGGTAAATCTTGAATATCATCACTGTGAAATAAAACTGGTGCTATTATTTGTGTCTGTATATCAGTTTGGATCAGTTGGGTTTGAGAATCCCTTGTAATAACTTGAGTATCAGCTTCGTTTGTAATTCGTTGAGAATCAGGAATTGCTTGTGTCTGAGATGAATTGTTGATAACTTGTGTCTGAGAAGAGCTAATAGCAATTGTATTAGTCCGGCTAATGACTTGCGTATCAGCATCGAATCGAGTTACTAGATCTGATTGAGTGAGAGCTACTGAACTAGAATCTTCACGTTCAGGAGGGTCATCCCATAATGCAATGGGTTGCCGAACTACCCGCTCCACCTGTGTTGGGGCGTCAAACTGAGATAATTGAGTAGGTGCTGCAAATTCAATATAATCATCACGAGATTCTCTCTGTGGTTGAGTAAATTGTTGACTTGGTAATGAAGGTCCTGAAGAGTATGTCAATGAAGGAGGATTTACCAAAATGGGTGTTTGTTCATTTTCTTCATCAGAATTGTCCTCAAGAGTCACCCTTCTGTGAACTTGTGGAGGTTGTGTTGGATTGAAATACTGACTAGTACTAAAATCAACATTACTAGAAACAGCTTCTTGCGTAAATGGGTTGTTGTTAATTGGTTCATCTTCCCCGTTGTCATCATCTTCATCATCCACAACTTTCGGCCTGCGACGAGATGTGTTACTTGAACCAAACAAATCTTTTTCATTGACATCACCATTTCCTAGAATGTCAATATCAGAATCATCATCTTCGTCGTCAGTATTTTCTATGTCAATGCCAGATCCTTCCTCGTCTTCACTCTCCATTTCTTCCTCCTCATCAAATGGAACAACCAGACCATCATCGTTGTCAGACTCATCGACTTCCATGTAGTCTTCATCCTCATCACTAGGAACTGCACCATTATCTTCAGGATCTACATTCTGTTTGGCTTTTTCGATTTCCATTTTTCTAATTAAAGCAGCTTGTCGTTTAGCTTCATCCCATAGACGTTCTTTGATTTCTTCTTCATCTTCTTCCATATTTTCAATCTCTCCTTTCAGTGCCCTTACACGTTCTTCCATCTCTTGTCTATCTCTTAGAACTTGATCTTTTTCATTCTTTTGCAGTTCCAGCCTTAATTTTTTTGCATTATCTTTCAACTTTAATGTCTCCTTACTAGCTCCTGAGAGTTTCTCCAGTACCTTAAATGCATGAGGTTGAGCAGGAGGTGCAATCTCAAGATCATCGTCCTCGTCTGAACTCAAATTCATTTCAAATTTGACTGCGTCGGGTTTCTTAGCCTGTTTAGATGTCTTTGCGTTGGAAGGTGATAAGTGAACCATACTTGCATGCCATTTTGGCTTAATATCTCCTGGCGATTTCTGTAAAATTTTTGTTGGTTTTGTAGATACTGCCTGATCATCGGCTTTAAATTCCATTCTATCTCAGTGTTAGACTAACGTAAGAGCATATTTTGGTCTAATTTTGTTTTTCTTTCAATGCGAAATACTTACAGATCGCCTTCTGGTTTAGTTGAATGTTTCTTAAATTTGTTAATAAACATTGCAGGGGAAAATTTCTTGTTCTGTGCTGGAATTGATGGTTCTATTATCATTTCACGTCTTATCCTTTGTGTTTCGCGTTCCATCTCTTCTTTTTCCTTTTTGGTCAACTAATTTTATCGTTAGCAAAGTTCACGGCCGAATCATCATTATATCTTACCTTCTTCGGCTTTGAGAGCTGAGACGAGACAACAGTATTATCTTTAATAGAAGAACTAGTATCATCATTATCATCAACATCTATCTTAGAAAGTTTCGTGCCTAATAAAGCAGCAACCCTATCCTGATCTTCTTTCCTTACAAACAATTCTTCTGAATCAGAACCATCTGTAGAATCAGATTCTAAATCTAAGTTAAAATCTAAACCTGTTTTTTCCCTAAGAGAATTCTTAGATGTAACTGATGAGATAATATTATTATTCTTGTCAGAAAATGATACGTTCCTAGAGGCTTTTTCCAGCGATGTAAGTACCGAGTGGTCACTATCATCCACATCTTCTTCACCAATCTTGAGTGTAGGTTCAGTAGGTCCGTTATCAGAACCTTTCAACTCAGTTTCATTTGTCGATTTATTTTTGCCTTTTACAGCGGGGAAAAACTTGTTTCTAAAGTTCTTTAAAAACTCGTCATCATCTTCATCATCTTTTTCCTTGCTCGCGTCATCTTTCCGAGATGTTGAATCTCGTTCTTTTTCTTCTTGTTCCTCAAATTGTTTAAGTTGTAATGCTAATTTTGATCTTGGGGTCAACATAGATTCTAGTGCAGTAGATTTTTCCGATCGTGTCTTCACAGGTGTAGTGGGTTCGTTCACTTTCGACGCGAATATCGAGTTTTCCAAAACCAAATCGTCGTCATCATCAAAAATCACTGCACTACTCGCAGTTTCATCTTTACTCTTACCATACGTTATAAGAGATTTGGACATGTTTATAATATTGGCGTAGTTGATTTGTTGTCGTAAAGGAAAAAGAAGAGGAGAAAGAAAAGAAAGAGGGACAGGAAAACGCGACCAAATGAAAAAAAAAATAGTTTCGTGTTTTATTTTTTATTTATTTTTTTGGGGAGGCGTTTTCATACTTTAATTTCTATTTTTCCATCCAAAAAAAAGGGGAAACTTTTGCGTTACGTGAATTGACTTTTTCCTATTTGGGATTAAACGCGTATTATTGGCGAACTGGTCATTGATGGAAAAGAATAAAAACTTTTCCCTACATGTTCTGAACTACAAGTCAATGAAGGTGTAAATAGTATTTTGTTGTGACTTTTTTTAAAAAATTTCTTTGACTAGAATAACTGTAGATGTACACCCGAAGTACTTACTTCTCAATAATTATATGATTTAGCTGAAAAGCATATAAAAATATTTCAGAGAAATATTATGATAAATATGTATAGACAATTCTTTGTCTTTTTCTTCCCTTTTTGTCATAGGTTATAACAACCTTTCGCTTTAGAGGATAATTCTCTGCGGGTTTATCTTTTGGAGTTGTTGTTTTTGAATTGGACATGTCGTATTTAAATTCAGACATCAAACTAGTCTCCTTGTCAATATCACTTACTTCACGACTTTCATGATCTGGTTCAACTTGCCCACAACTGTCTTCCTCATTTAATATATCAGTAGAGGTGTGGCCTGGGTGTTGACGTGGTGACGATGAATAGCTCGTAACATCTCCAAAACCGTATTTCAGTTGATAAGATCCTACTGGAGTGATATTCCGGGGATAAGGATGTTCGCTGTTATCTTTTTCTTCATGATATTTGTGATCAAATTTATTATGGTCATCAGCTGCGTCGTCTTCATTAATTCTTTTGTCAGAACTCACCTTGGAGCCTGAAGAGTCTTTTTCGGGTAAGGTTACATCTCTGAGACCAGAAGCTACGTTTCCATGACCTTCCTTTATTTCCTTTCTAAGATCTTCCAAGTCACTAGCTGTTGAGTTGTGATACTCTGAAGAATTGTCATGATCTTCATCCTCAATAGGTTGATAGTCCAAATCATTTGCATCTTCTTCTAGTCCCACCCTAAGGCTTTCAGCGACTTCACCATCAGAAACAGACATTGGTATTTAAAAAAGGAGCAGGTGTGATATTAATGGTAGATTAAAAATCAATTGTCAAAGAAGTAAAATGACGAAATATCTATTTTATTGGGCGTGGATCAGGAAGATAAAAAAATTACTTCAGAGAAAGAGAATTGGACAGCGCATAAGTTCTCAGTGGACTCAGATGGGACTCCCATGGCTACTATGTACACAGTACTAACTATCCATAGTGGCATAATCCAGTTTAAGTTTCTGTGTGGAGCCTGGATTGGCGCTAGTCGTATTTTCTGTGCATATAAAGTATTCTCTAATTTACGCACAAAAGTCATTGTGGAGTGTTAAATTTGAACGACTTCCACTATGAAATATCGGGTTTATAGCTGTTGGTAACATTCATAGCATAGCCAGTGTGTGTATCAATATGATTCCAGTAAAATTATCAACTGATTTCTATTACCACTTGTTCGAATGTTTTGCTACGTCATATTTGCTATTAGTCGAATAATTTCGTTACGACCATTTGGTCATATATTTTAAAGCTTTTGCCTATGTAATATTTATAAAATAAAACAGTTAAATACACACTTCATTAGGACCTTTCTACGTGAAAAGCATGTTTAAATCTTTGAATGTTGGATTCTGAGCTTGATAGATTAATACGCAGGATATTGGTTTATGATTTATGTCCTAATTTTGAAGTGTGTGCGATAGTGACAAAAAGAAACTGAAATAATACACAGAACATATTGACCAAATAAAAGTGATAAAGCCAATCAGCATTAACTTTTTCTTTCTTTGAAGTTTCTTAAAAATGAATGTCTTTTTATTTCTTTTATATTTAGAAAAAAAAAAAAAAAAAAAAAAACTTATGACAAAGTTTGTGGTTAACATACATATGCTGTAAAACTATTTTGTTCTTTGTTATTTTCTCAGGCCAAAATATAAGTAAATTCTTATTCATGTATATATAAGCATAGCATTTGTTAATTCCTACTGTTTTTTGCTAAAAAAGTTATTTAGAATTAGAAAAAAACATGAATTTTGCAAACTACCTTTCAAATCTTTTACTATTGATAGTTACAGCAGTTGTTGTTGGATACCCCGTTGGGAATGTCAATGATGGTTTAACTGATATTCACGCTAGACAGTTTGCACATAGGTACAACATCGATCATAAAACTTTAACTCTTCTGGTGCCTCTTTCACGATATGTACAAATATCCTACTGTGTTGGTACTCTTGAAGGTTTGCACCATCCATTTCGTTGCGCTTATGGATGTACTCAATTCCCTAATACCGAACTTCTCTACCAATGGTATGACGACTTTACAATTTTGAATAGTCCAACAGCAGGTTATTTAGCTATTGATCGAGAAAGAAAACTTCTTATCTTAATGTTTAGGCCTTATTATAGTCCATCAGAGTTCATTCATGGTCGACATTTGACATTGGTTGACTATGTGCCATTTGATATTGATCCCAAAGTTTGGAATGACCCAGAAAAAAATCCCAACTATTGTGATCCTTACGTACCAGATATGAGAAATACAGGAAAAAAAGTATATCAAGGTTGCAAAGTTAATAAAGGACTTATGATCAATTATGATCTGACAATGAGAGTAATGTGGGAAACGGTACAGTATATTGTTCGTAACGAGGTATACAAGGACTATCGACTTGTTCTCGTTGGTCATGGTACAGGTGGACAAATTGCTGCCCTAGTAGGTGCAGACTTTCAAGTTAAAGGAATCAACAATACTGTAGTTACATTTGGATCAATGAAAATTGGTAACCAAGCATTTGCAAATTGGTTTGATAAGCAACGTAATATGAAAAATGCACCCAATGACTACACTCGTACATATTTCAGAGTCACTCAAGCATTTGACCCTTTTATCCACTTCCCTTGGGCTCCTATGTACGCATCAACCAGCGGTGAAGTCTACATTTCGGATGTTGAAAATGATCAACCAAGGGAAGAAGAAACTTTCTTTTGTCCTGGTCAATACAATAATTTTTGTTCTTCTGAAATAGGAACTGATTACTCTGGCTGGGTTGTATCTTCTGCTGTTCATATGCATTATTTTACTGATTTCCATGGCTGTCCTATGACTCATGCCTACGTCCCTAGATTTGATCGGTGGCCTCCCGCTAATATTGATGATCCATATTAATCACTATATTCTGGTGCTATTTTAAATACAAATGTACTTCTATCGGGAACTCAGAGGTTCAAATTTTGAAATGAACTATGCAATATGTTCTTTAACAATTTAGAATTGTGTACAAGAAACTACCTTAAAAGATACATTTCCTATGTGTACACAACATTTACATTTTTAATTAATGAAAATTTTATTTATAACTATTATTTTAAAGTTGCTATAATAATTTTGGAATAATTTCACATAGAGCTCTAGATGTTTTTATAATATATTCTTATTTTTGTTTTCGTTTCTTTCCCAAAATATATTTATTTCTCCCATAAATATAATTTTTACGTAATAGAAATGAATGCTTTAAATTATTAAATATAGTGCGTCGATTTATTTGAGATTTCATCTTGTGGGGAGACTTGTTATCATATTTTGTCAACGTATAGAATGATGAAGATATATTAAAAGAAATAAACATTTGGATTAATATAAAATATATACTATTGTATGTCATTTCCAACAAATAACTAAAATAAATCAATGAACAAAGGTGTTCACTGAAAATATACACAATATTTGTATGTAAAAATATATATATATTCTAATGCATATATGGCTTTATAAACGGGTTCATGTAAATAAAGAAGACTAAAAAAAAATGTTGCATTTAAGCTGAGTGGAATTGAGCAGTAAAGTTAAAAGGTAGAGTGAGATTTCCAGAAAATAATTTTGCTAATGGCTCCAAATTATTTTTTTCATATTTTTCATGTTTAAGTTTACCTAAGGTGGCTTCCATAATTTTGGGATGGTTTTTCATTTCGGGGAACCATGATTTCCAGAATTGAGGTTCGACATCAATGAGTTTGTCGATTTGGTTGTTCCATTTGTTGTAGAGGCCGAGGAGTTCAATGGGGTGGAGTTGGTAGCGGCGACTGATGATGTAGAGAACAAAGGGAGAAGAAACCGTGATGCCGGCTATCACTAGAGCACCAATGGGAGGGGAGAGAGCAATTAGACCAAAAAAAAGCTTTTTGTTGCCACCAAAAAAAAATATGAATTCAACAATTTCGTCCATTGTGTCTAGTGTAGAACGTCTGTCGAAAGTTTGTGAAATAGAGGTAGATTGGGTTGCCTTGGATATATTAGGAATGCTTGTTTTACGAGAAACCGATTTTAGTGAAATGATGAATTGGCTAAAGGGAACATTGATCATTTTGGCAAGCCCTTTATAAAATTCAATATATGCAGCCTTTGCATTCAATTTCTCTTTTAAGGAAAGCTTATAATCTTCCTGAACATTAATATCTCTATACCATACATTATCACCCCAGTTATACAACGATCCAATTTTAAAATGTGGCATGCTAAGTTCGCCTTCCCAGCCAACTTCGGGAGAAAGCAAGAAAAAATCATCTCCGAATAATGGAGCCAAAGGAATTGCATTCCCGTTATTACATTCCAAATTTGCTGTTGTGGGACAACTAAAGATACCACCAATGAGTTGGTTATTAGTTCCAATAAGTGAATCACGTAAAACATTTTGTTTGGTACGTGCAATGATAAGACAATAATTGTGGTTCTCATTAGACCCACAAAATTTTTGTCCCCATATAATTTGGTCTGGCAATGGGAAATTACCATTATTCACATTTTTATTTGTATTCATAGGTTGAGAAACTTTGGCAGTAGTAGTACTAGTTGTTGTTGGTTTTAATTTTAGATTATTGAATGGAAATGATGGTTTATGATAAATATAGGTCGGGACTGCTTGAGTTGCTTTGCCTCCAAAAAAAATGGTACATGTTATACCAAAAATTAGACTGTGATATTTCATTGTGATGATAATATAAGCAAAAAGAAAAAATAAGAATTTAGTAGTTTTCAAAAGAATCAATTTATGAAAATATAAAAAAATAAATGCAAGTAAAAGGAGCTTTGACT
Organism: Geotrichum siamense (nom. inval.); assembly: GCA_030568955.1. Taxonomy (NCBI): domain Eukaryota; kingdom Fungi; phylum Ascomycota; class Dipodascomycetes; order Dipodascales; family Dipodascaceae; genus Geotrichum; species Geotrichum siamense (nom. inval.). The sequence continues at coordinate 19,150 of JAJMJJ010000139.1, read as the reverse complement.
CTGTATTTATTCTCACAAATTAGCATATAATATATACCATAATCCAAAGTAAAAACTAAAATAGAACAATCTACCATTTTAATAGTAACATATTCTTTGTGAATTTATTACCATTGTCATTTTCCAAAAGAAAAGTCAACCTTGAATAGAATATGAAAAGTTTAATGCTGTCAAGTAACAAGAGGATTTTTATTTTTTGACCTTTTTTTCTAACTTTTTAATATTTATTTTATTTGTTAATTTTTACAATGAATTGATAATCTAAATTTTATGACTATGTTGCTGATGTTTTGAGCTGAAAATTAATGTATTCTGGCTACAACAATTTTTTGTAGCAATAGATATGTTTTTTTTTTTTTTTTTTTTTTTTTTTTTTTTTTTTTTTTTTTTTTTTTTTTTTTCATTCTTGTATTCAAAAAAAAATAAAAAAAAAAAAAAAGAGAAGTATAAAAAAAATTAGAAATGTTATATAGCTAAGTTCATCATAATTTGAATTGGATATTTTCTTTTTCCTAGATAGGCTTCCATTGTTGAAATAGTCACCTTTAGAAATTCTCTAGGATGTGTTCTGAAAGGTCTGACAATTCTTCTGCGTACGTGTGTATATTGTTATATCTAAAATTGCTTTTCAATTAGCGAATTATGAAGATATAGCAACTTACATTTATTTCTTATGTTTTCTGTTCTGGATAGTCTGATGCCTGTAAAAATATTCTGAGAATAGTTTTAGTATTTGTGAATATACTAATTAAATAAAAATAAAACGTATTAAGATAAAAAAGAATTATAGAGGTATATATATATTAAAATTTATATGGTTTATACAATATTAATTAAACACAAATGTGTTCTAAGGTTGTTTATGAAGAAGGAAACAACAATTTCGCTTAAGAAATAATAATTTTCAATGGTTAAATCTTGAATATGTATGTCGTTAAGTTGATGTAGTAGCATTCATACTCAGTGTACTGTTTCCCATAAACCAATTTTTGATATATTCCAATCTATTTTTTTCATACTTCTGATGCTTAGTTCCTGTCAAAAAGGCATCTACCACTTTAGGATATTTGTCTACTTCAGGAAATTTCTTGCTCCACATTTGTTCTTCACTAATGATCATTTTGTCAATTTGATTATTCCAAATATCGTAGAGGCCTAGGACTTCAATAGGATGAAGGTGGTATCGACGAGAAATGTAGTAGATAATATAAGGAGATCCTATGGTAATTCCAGCTACAGACATCATGGTAAGAGGAGGGATTACGGCAATTAAGCCAAAGAAAATTTTGATATAGGCACTGATATAATTTAAGAATAATACACTGTCTTCAAAACTTTCAACATCAAATCGTTTAGCAAGATTGTGGGAATTGGATGTTTCCTTCTTAAATGGAGTTTCAACGTTTGTGTTAATAGGCATTGACTGGAGGAAGTTAAGAAATTGATAAAATGGAACATTGATCATCTTAGCAAGTCCTTTGTAAAGTTCAAGGTATGCTGCTTTTGCAATTAAATTTTCTTTTAATGAGTATTTATAATCTTCTTGAACATTAATATTTTTAAACCAATCCTTCTCATTCACAGATCCAAATCTAAAATGTGGCTGACGAATTTCCTTTGCCCAATCAACTGTTGCGTCAAGCAAAAACGAATCATCACCATAAATTGGAGCCAAAGGAATTGCGTTCTCATTATTACACTTTAAGTCTGCTGTTGTTGGACATGTAAAAATGCCACCAACTAGTTGGTTGTTGGTTCCAATAAATGAATTACGCAAAACACTTTGTTTGGTACGTGCAATTATCATACAATAATTATGGTTTTCATTAGAAGCACAGAACTTTTGTCCCCAGGAAATCTCAGTAGGAAGTGGAAATTCTTCATTTTTCTCAATGTCGGAATTGGTAGAAAGTTCAACTGCTGAAGGTTGGTTAATGTTAATGAATTTAGAAGATTTTTTAATGTCAATTGGAATTGCCTGAGTGGTCTTTCCCCCAATAAAAATGGCCATAGTAATTGCAGAAACCAAATTTTTAAGTTGCATTGCTGAATGAAAAAATTATTGTAATAATAGTAATAACGGTGATAATAATTAAAATGTTAATGAAAATTGTATTAAAACAGTGAAATAATAGACAATTGATAATATAGATGGTTATGATTATTAGACTGATGAAAGTTGTGCAATAAACAGTAATGTACTATAGTTAATTGAAAATGTAATTGTTACTGGTAGAAAGATAAAAACGATTTACAAAATATCGAAGATAGCACCCCTATTTATAGACTCAGATTTTATATCAATTCCAAGAAAAAAAAGATTTCCTTCAATTATAAAATTAATTTTAAATAAACAATGGAAAATAGTACAAATTGTTTTTTGTTACTTTTTGTCTTTTTTTTATATACTTTTTATTTTCTTGTTATGTTCCAGAGCTTCACATTATCAACGATGTCTGGATAGATGATAAGATTAATGCATTTAGAGTAAGTGACAAGTGAGAATATATATATATGTTGAAATACTCAATTGGCTTCTGTCTAAGAAAATAGCATTAAATATTTTTAAGAATATCAATTTTTGTCCTTTTGTTAGTTCATATTGTGTTAGTACATTACAGAATTATGATATTCAAGATGAGTTGTGAGATGTAGTAACGAAATAAAAATATGTCAATTGGTTTCCAGGATTATCAGAGCTTCTTTCTATTTTATGACACTATATATTCGTCAAAAATAAAGAAATGATTTCTCTAGGACGAATTGTATTCAAACATGAGAAAAGTCACCATGTTTTCAATCTGTGTCTTTCTCCAGACTCGACACACTGACACTATATTAATAACTTATATCAGTTTCTACAATAAGATTATGTAATTGTACTTGTGAATGAGTATATATATTTTTCCTATTTAAGGATTGGGGAGGCGGAGGAAGAAACATGATTTCTTTTTTTATTTTTTTTTTTTTTTGTCAGAAGAGAAAGAAAGAGAGCAGTACAAAGTGTAGTTTGTCCCGCCGTTCCTCTCAAACCAATACTTTTCTTCCAAGTCGTCAGTTTCATTTGATACCATTTACATACAAAGTCGTTGCATAATGGCAACTTTGTACACATCTACTAGCAATGATAACTCTCTCACTGAACTGTTTTATGTGGAATCACTAAGTTCAGCTGATACTACAGTTGTTTTAGTTATCACATCGACTTCGACAGTGATACCGGAAGGATATACCCCACAGTTACCAACTTCAACTACGAGGTTATCAACACCGTCAACAACTAATACAGAAGAATTGATTGAAAGTCAAATTTCTTCTGCAACAACAGCATCGTCATCTAGTACGACAGTCATACCGAACATACAAAATAGTTCCACATCTGTTCCATCTGTGTTATCGACATCAGGAAGTGAAGGTCTCAGTCAAGGAGCTATCATTGGCATTGCAGTTGCCATTCCAGTTGGAGTTATTTTGCTGTTATCACTAGTTGGATATATTTTGTGGCGTAGACGTAAGTCATCAAAGGCAGTTAAATCTCAACGACTAGCAGAGGTCAATGACTATGCGTTTAATCCTAACAACACTTCGCAGTTCAATATCGCGGAGGGTGGAATAGTCAGGAAACAGACAAACTCTCATAACAACAACAACTATCGTGGATGGGGTCCTGCTCCAACGTTTCCTCAGATGGAGCAAGTCCCTGACAAAGGTAATGTTAATAATCGAATGCGTGATACGAACATTAATGATTCTATTGTCTCATCAGCTGCTACTGACACATATTCCCGCCATTATCAAGAGCATCAACAGTTTGATTTTAGCGAATCACCACACCAATATTCTGCCACTTCCATGGCAGTTAAAACCCCACCACATGAAGACTCAAATCTACAAATTCACGATGTTTTGGCCAGAAGAGATTCGCCTACATTTCAACGTTCCGAATGGACAAATAATGCTGTATCCCTAGACTCCGTACCCAAGAACTTTTAGTTGACTACACTTGAGACATAAAAATTTCTACCACCACTATTGCTATTTCTTTGTAACTATAATAAATACGCCGTCCTTGGATTTGTCATTGCTTCCCTTTTCTTTACTACGTTAGTCTCAGGGTCCATATAATTTTTGTGACGTTATAGCCTGAGTCTATAAGGTGCCTGGTGGACATGTGTCTTGTACATATTGTACATGCATTAGCGTCGCAATCTGCACAGCCGGAGTTGCTGTATTTGGCTATTTTTTCAGGCGTCTAGAACAAATTTTTAAGAGCAGCGTTGATTAGGGTTTTGGAATATCACAAAAAAATCAACAACAACAAAAACGCCTTTATTCTTACTTTGCAGGTACTCTATTGGTTATTCCTCAATGTCTCTAGATTTGAAGCACATGAGCAATGTATTCATCTATAAATCAAAAACTCTTGTAGAAAAATTACTCTATTGAAATATTTATTAAGTAAAAAAAAAATTAAATAAATAAATAAATAAATTTGGGCATTAAGCATGCAATATCTTGAACTCGTATCAAAAATCAAACGAGAAAATCTTAATGATAAGTACATATGTGCATGTACAATAATAATACTTCTGTTAACTTGAATATCATCTTGAGAAATATGTCTCTTAATTTACACTTTAAAGATTTTATGAAGAAAAGAAATAAAAGGTTTTGGTTGTTTCAAAACATGGATCTTAAATGTTCCAAAGATGAATGGAAACTCATAATAATGATTTATGTATATAAAGAGATAAATTAATGATGCTAATAATCATAACAGAAGGTTACATAAATATTTATTCTATCTTAACAGCATTGCTATTAACTACATCCACAACTCTGTTTGACAATCCCATAGAAGGCAAATATCCCCAGAAGTTTTTGATAATCATTCCTAAGGCACTATCAATTGAATTTTTAACTATCAAGAGGTTTTCAAAATCTTTATCTGTTAATTTTTCATCAGGATTACTCCAATGCGAAGGTGGTTCATGGATGAATTTTTCTAAGGCCAAATTAGTGCCAACTAACGTATCTAGAATTAAAGGGATGTTTTTTTGAACTGTTCCATAAGTATCTTCTTTAATTGAGTGAGATACAAGTTCTCCAAGAGCGTTGGCTGCAGTTGCAATGAGAATAGGGTCAGGAACTAGGTGTTTTGATCTTCGCTCGTAAGTAAATTTGAGAAATCCAAAGAAAGATGGTTGAATGAATGCTTGAATATCATGTGTATGGGTTCTAACATAAGTAGTAAATTTGAGTTGGCACCATTGAATAAATTGAATGACGTCTGTTGAAATTGATGCATAAGGATCTTGCACTTTTTCAAGAAATGTCAAAGATCTAGATGGTTGTTGCGAAAATATTTTATCTGCACCTTTTTTAATTTCTAACTTTTTGATAACGTTTGTTTGTTGAGATTTAATTTTTTGAGGTTCAATAGGTTGAACTGGCTTTGATTTTTTCCCTTGTTCATAAATCTTGGTGACAGAATTGGTAATATTATCAAAAAGCTCCAAACATTCAGACTGGATCTGTATCCAGATACTACTTTTGCGCTCAATATCCTGAAAAATATTTTGACGGCGTTCTTCACTAGAACAAGCAATAGTAGCAAGTTCTTGGTATGCAAGCATACGAATCAAGGGTGAATCTTTGGCCCGCAAACCATTTACCAGTGTCGAATTTTTATCATTCGATTTTGCACTTATCAATTCACCTTTATGAACAGGCCCAAGAGACATATAAGAAGAAAATGTAAAATTGGTGCATAGAATGGTGTAGAAGAACGAGAATGAGCTCATAAATGAAATCCATAGCATACTAAAATCAAAAGGAAATTTATGGAATAATGAATGATTTGAATATCGAGAATACCAAAAAATTAGGTTATCAATTTTCCAGATAAAAAATCTAACCATAAAGTAGCAGATAGGAGTTATGACAGTTGTCATCCCAGCTAATTTGGCAGCTGGTAGCAAGTTCTTCCAATACCCAGATTTAAGCTTGAGATCTGGAAAATGGATAGTACCAAGTTTAAAAACCACTCTATCTGTATCGCATGCATAATAATAACAGACGCTGGTAAAAGTAACCACAGTATGCAACATTCTGATAAACAGGTATCTTTCATTGACTCCAGAATTCTCCCATATGCTAAAATACTTCCAATTCCATGCGGAAAAGAATAAGAATATCTCAAACGCCAAAAAATACACCACAAAAGTCCAAAGAGCTCTTCTGCTAGTTATTACCAATCCCCAAACTTCAGCAAATAGACTTGGATACCCTGAATATGATGTTCTAATATTCATCTTTCTATGCACAACAATTACGAGTTCTGTCATAGTGTAAAGTACTGATAGCCATGCCATCTTAAGAATTATCCAGAAAATGCCACCGCAACGGGTAAACAAAGAAGATATGATGGCAGCGAACAGGGCGAAAAATAGAAATGTGCGGAAGACATACACAAATCGCGATTTAAGGATATCGCTCGCTAACGTTGAGTAGAGCGGGTACTGTCGATGAGTGTCACCAAAGCGTGAAATTCGCATTAACGGCATGTTAATTGTATGCAGAAATAATCGCAGTATGTAATTGAAATTAGATGAAGAATTCTTTCTGGACTAAAGTAAAGATCAGTAAATCGCGATCAAAAAAAAAATATTTCTATGAATGTATTATTTATGCTGTGAGAATTGGGAATTTCCATCAAGCCCCACAAGAAGTAAATTTTGCATCATGTGATATAAGACTTGAAATATCTGTCATAAAATATATAATTTTATATTACATAAGTAAGCAAAAAATGATGAGCGAGCCAAACACAAGAAAGTGCATTACGCAAGAGCCTGGAGGAGGTGATAGGCAAAGTATTATTACTACGGAAAGAAGTAAGTCAGATGTGAGTGACTTGGACATGCCTGACGCTTGGGCAGCATTGTTGCCACGTAACGTGGACATGGCCGCGAAGTGTCGGAGCCGACTAAAGTCATTCAATACGACCTAATGATTATGAATTTGTACGTAGCAAGACGTAGAACAAGGGTCGAGGAAATATTTGTCGCCGAAGTACCCAAGGACATAGATGAATTTTTAGAGAAAATTGACGTAGTAATTAAATAGCTACAAAGGCATTAATTACTGAAGGAAAAAGTATAGTGAAAGACATACAAACCATTAAAAATTCTAAGACAAAAAGATAATTGCAATATTATGGTGGGAGCAGCCAACATGGCGTATCCATGCCTATATTAGCAATGGTCCGGTTTTATAGTTTACAATTGTCTGTGCTGAAAATGAATTATTGATCAAGGTCCTTCCATTGATACAAAAGTTGATGATAGGAACGCGTTGGTAACTACAATTATCAAGCGTTCAAACATCGGATAATCAATATGTGTTATAAGCAATGGATGAAATTGAATAAAAGAAAATACGACTCTATATTTTTTTGTTTATAGGAGAATACGATACTTTTTATGCAGGTTTAATTGGTTTTGTTTCAAACATTAGCTGGTTGACATTGCTAGATGTATGTATTGTATGTTTGTCTTTAGAAAAGTTAGGACTTATAACCTAACAAAACTGGAACAAATGCGGCGATGATACCTAAAAGTAACTTCGAGGGAAAATAACCCTTGATAACTTTAATCTATTTTCAACAAGTGCTATACGTCGAAGGATGTTTATAACGTGTGTATACACATACCTACAGCATCAATTGATTTGTCTATTGTTCAGATAGGTAAACGTAAAGGGTTAAGGTGGGAGTCTCTATTGGCCACAAATAGAAAGAGAATGTGAGAACGCCGTATGGCAGGGTAACTGCCACATTACTTTCTTTGAATGTATTGAAAGGGATATCCATATACCGTATAATGTGAAGTTGTCCTTTTCTGTACCTTTTTTTTTAATATTCAACTCCTTTTTTCTTGATATCCCACGCTCTTTCAAATCATATCGCCAATAATGGTTGCTGATACTCAAGTTCCAACGCTTTTTGGCGTTCCATTGAAGCTGGTTTCGCTTTTCACACTGATGATTCAGAATTCTTCACTCATTCTGGTCATGCATTATTCTCGTATCATGCCTGGATACGATGCTGACTCGAGATACTTTCCTTCTACTGCAGTCCTTTTAAATGAGATTATTAAATTCTGTCTGTGTAATGTTGTTTCGATTAAACAAATTGGATTGAAAAACACTTATTCTGAGGTTTTTGGAAGTGATAGCTGGAAACTTGCGATCCCAGCTTTTCTTTATACCGTTCAGAATTCTCTACAATATACAGCAGTCTCAAATTTAGATGCCGCTACTTTCCAAGTGACTTATCAACTCAAAATTTTGACTACTGCTTTCTTCAGTGTTACAATGCTTAGAAGACAACTTTACAAGCATCAATGGGTATCTTTAGTCCTGCTCACGGTTGGTATTGGTATGGTTCAAATCACCCCTGAAGCATTTCAAGATTTTCTTTCTGCTGCATGGTATTACTTGCCCGGTCATTCGGCACAGGATGAGGAAGGTGTCCCTAAGGGAGTCCGAAGTTTGATTGTTAGATCTGAAGGGGAAGAAGAAATGAATAGACATCTTGGATTAGTTGCCGTTATTATTGCATGTATGCTTTCAGGTCTTGCCGGCGTATACTTTGAAAAGGTATTAAAAGGATCTAGTGCTTCTCTTTGGGTTCGTAATATTCAATTAAGTTTTTACTCATTCTTCCCTGCTCTATTCCTTGGTGTTATGGTTAAAGATGGAGCACAAATTTCCGAAAAAGGATTTTTCTTTGGTTACAATTCGGTTGTTTGGACTGCCATTTTGTTACAGGCATTCGGTGGTATTATTGTTGCTATTTGTGTCAAATTTGCTGACAATATTGCTAAGAATTTTGCAACTTCAATTTCTATTCTGGTTTCATTTATTGCGAGTGTTTATTTCTTTGATTTCAGTGTCACTACCAATTTCTTACTGGGATCAGCCTTGGTTATTTTTGCAACTTATTTGTATGCGAAACCTGTTGCTCCTAACAAGCAATTGTCGTCGTCATCGCCATCGAATAAAAATAGCATTCCATTATTGCCTACAACTACACAAGATCTTGAACCTTCCGATAAGAGAGAATAAGCAGTGGACATTCAATGTGATTTATTAAGGTTATATTTCAAGATATATTTATTTTTTCTTTATTATTATAGATACCCTATATTATTTAATTACATATACTATGTGATATAAACTCTGAATGACAATGTATTGCCTTTTCATAGTTGAAATTATCTGCTTTGTAAGCTTTGAATCTATTTTCAAATACCATACAAGCAAGCATCTCTGTTAAAAATAAAAAAAAAAAATAAAAAATAAAAAAAAAGCCCAACCATTCAAAATTTACCTCCACTATTAAATATATGTACAATACTGTAAGACAACGCTAAATATATCATCAATGTATGTGTACATTATAAAATACATACATTTATCTCCACCATTTTTTTAACCACAGAAATAAAAAAAATAAAAAAAAATGGTAAATTAAATACATACTATATATCAAAAGTATATACCTGAAATATGTATAGTCTACTACTATTATTTTATTTGCCCAAGTGTGTTATTATATGATAAATTTACACACTTTAAAAATAAATGTATTTTAAACATAGACTGGCATATACATGTAATATACATACATATCATAAAGCAAATCGGTAGAGTTTGTCTAGAAAAAAAAAAAGATCAGATCAAACTTACAGCAACACAAATCCGGAATAAAAAGTGAAAAAAACTCTCGGTCCTAGATGAATTTCTATGTAATTTTCGTTCGTGAATGTACCTAACTCACCAAACCCGAATAATACAACATATATAGGTACATCTATCTACTGATAAGCTAACTAGCCTGCTCTAATAAATTCACATGCACAGTGTGTAGACATAACAACACAAACAAAAACAAAAAAAAAAAAAAAAAAAAAAAGGTGTACCTGAAAGATAAGTTCCCACCCATAACAAGCCCACTACAAAAAAAAATAAAGAAATAAATAAATCTAATACTTGGAAGGTGGATGTGTGCGGCTACATAGAAGTAGAACACTTACTTAACGTAGAAAGTAGAGAATGAGAATTCAAAGCCCAGCCACTTTTGTACTGGTAAGAAAAAATCAAAAGAACCCAACCTCTATGATCTCACGATTTTACAATGCTTACATAATAGATTCAATTGAATCAAACAGAAGACATTTTGTACGACTCGATTAATCTTCTTTCGCGAACCACATACACACTACATATGCCGAAGTGTCAAACATTTTACATAATGTAAGGCATACGCAGGGATGTGTTCAAAGGGACTTAACTTTTTAATTGAAATAAATAATAAAGATGGTTCAAACTCTATCTCAGCTTTAATTGCTAACAAGGCATAAAATATTCGATTTGGTTTTATTTTATTTCTGTAGGGGACCACATACTATGAATGCCATATAATAGACACGTTTAACCGTGTAGTATGGTGGTGGCAGGATATGGGAATGCAGTGGTTGTTACGCCCTTTTATTTATTTTGTAATTTCAGATGCTCGTGTACTTTGTATTGAATGTGGAAAAGGGTTGAGAAAGCTTTGAATCCATCCAACTATTAGGAAGTGGTGGACACATAGTCCATGACGTAGTGGCTCTAAGATACAAAAGAACTTGAAAAAGATGGTTTTGTACAGTGGTTTTAACCTCCCCCCTTATTGTTTATGCAGTGCACACACACTCACATAGAAAAACAACCAAAAAACAAACCCGTTGACTGTGGCGGGATAAAATTTCCAACCTCCCAATTTCGGTTCTTAATGTTTTTCCTTTCTTGGTTTTGTGAATCTAAAGTTTTATTTATAGTTTACGGGCATAATATCCAATTGTTTCGATATTTCTTTCTTCTACTTATATAGATCTCATCATATCCTCTACCTTTTTTTTTTTTGTTTAAATGGCTCATTTATTTTCATTGAATCCATCTAACATAAGGGTTCAATTTTTTTTTTGGTTTTTTTTCTCTGTGGGAGGGACATAAGTTCATCAAAAATATTAGTTGATCTAACAATTGGTTTCGTTCGTTTGGTTTTATATATATTAGCATAGAGATTGTTTTGAATTGTTTTTTTTCTTATTATTTTTACACTATCGTTAACATTTTTTTTTCTTGATTTTGTGAGGTTTATTTGTTGTTGTTATTATTAATATTGGTATAATTGTGGAAGATATGTCGACATCGCAAGCACTAGATCAATTTGTTCGTTCTCCAGTAACGTACGAAATGATTTCATATTTGGAAGCAGCTACACGTACAGTAATCCAATGTGATCCTCCAGCACCTCATCATCAAGGTAGCCAGCACAATTCTTCATCAACATCATCACAATCCCATCTACCCTCTCTTCGCAAATTCATAACCACACTCGTTCACCATTCTAAAGTTCCAACTTCCACCCTAATGACCACCTTAATCTACTTAACTCGTCTCCGTTCCACTCTTCCTGTTCTCGCCAAGGGCATGCCATGCACACTTCATCGTATCTTCCTCGCTTGCCTTATCCTTTCCGCCAAAACTCTTAACGATTCCAGTCCCAAAAACAAGCATTGGGCCAAACATACCGCAGGTCTATTTGCTATTGAAGAAGTCAATTTAATGGAAAAGCAATTGCTTTATTTGTTGGATTGGAATTTGAGAGTAGACAAAAATGAATTGGTATTGCATTTTGAGAAATTCTTGGAACCTATTAGAAAGGATATTAGAATGAGAGAGCAGAAGAGGAATACTAGGTATAGTTTGGATGGATCTGGAGTAGGATTGATGAAACCGATACAACCTTTGTCGGTGCATAGATACTCGACTACTTCGTCAGAGAGTGAATTGTCTTCTTCGAGTTGTGAAGAAGAAGACGAAAGAGGATCTGGTCATTCAACTCCCAGTTCTTCACCTGAATATCTTAACTACAACCATAATCCTCCCACGAAACTTTCTTACAATAACAATAATCACCTTAATCAACATTCCGTTTCCAATCATCGAAAATCTTGGATTCCATCAACTAGTAATCAACAACGTCATATGATCCATGCCTAGGAAATATTTTTGTTCTACTTATTATATATCATTTTTTGTTCATTTATATAAATCCATGTGAAGTAATTTTTTTTTTTTAAAAAAAAAATCACACTTATCCACTCTCCATTCCTATATATGTTTTATAGATACCATATATATGTTATATTTCTCAATAAACCATTCTCTAATTTTACATTTTTTTTTTTTGTTTTCTTAAACATAATACAGCATCAACAAAAAAAGATTATTATAATATAGTAAATAAAAAAAAAAAAGTTTCCTTCTCATAAAATTAACTTGTAGTATACATATTCCAGCCATCCCATTTCCTAATGTGGAAAACCACCAATTTCTACCCTCTATCTTTTTATTTTATTTTTTCCCCTCCTTTAGAGCATTTGCAGTTCTATTCAAACAAATACATCTAGCCAATATTAATTATGAGCCACATATGTATGCATTTGATAAATTAAATAATGAATAAAAATAATTTTTGTATAAATGATAAGATGAAGTAGTAGTACACATTGTACTGTCTTCAATTTGGTCTCATAATTGTATCAGATCTAATTTAATTCCTTTGCTTCAAATATTGTTTTTACCAAATTAGTCAAATCTTTCGGCACTGTGAACTAGGTACACCTATAAAGTCTAGTAGTTCTAAACATCTCACACCTTGGGATTAAACCAATAAATAAAATAAAAAGTAGTAATTACAAATATATAAATATTGATAAAAAAAAAGAAAGAAAAGATATAATGTGATTAAGGAATAATATTACATATGACTGAAGCTACTAAATGGTGATCCTTGTCCCATACCACCCATTCCTCCCATACCACCAAACATCTGGAACAACACTTCAGGGTCAATACTTCCACCATTCATTCCACCCATTCCACCCATTCCGCCCATTCCGCCCATACCGAATCCACCACCACCACCAAACATGTCACTTGGATCTTGCAAATCTACTCCACTATCATATCTAGCCTTCTTTTGTGGATCAGACAAAACTTCATATGCTTCGCTAACATCTTTGAATTTCTCAGCTGCATCTGGATTGTCGGGATTTTTATCAGGATGGAAAATAAGTGCCTTCTTTCTATATGCCTTTTTAAGCTCGGTTTCAGTGAAATTGTTATCAACACCAAGAATTTCATAATAGTCTTTGCGTTGAGACTTTTTAAGCTCAAGCTCAGCGTCCTTAATTTCCTTACGCAAACTAGAATCTTCAGGGGCAAGTTCAGCAGCAGCTTTAAGTTCGTTAACAGCATCTTCCCATCTCTTGAGTTGTCCCAATGCTCTTGCACGAGTCTTTTTAACCTTAACAAATTCACGATCAAGTTCAAGTGAACTATCACAATCAGCAAGTGCGGCTTCATTATCTCCAAGTTTCATGAAAACAGTCGCACGATTAGATAAAAGTCGGGAATTAGTGAATCTATTGGTAATATCAAGATGAAGAGCTTCTGTATATGTTGTTTTGGCTGCTTCGTAGTTACCGGCTTTAAAGTAGGTATTTCCTTCTTGCTTCTTAGATTCAACAGCTTTGGCAAGACGCATCAACTTACGAGCTTTGGTGAAATCAGGATCTAGTTGAAGTGCTCTGGTACAGTGAGCAATACATTGTTCATTATTACCTTCCTGATATAATAAGTGAGCACGTAAGAGCAATGCACCCACATTAGTTTGATCTTTTCTCAAGAGTGTTACTGCCAAACTAGTAGCTTGATCCTCTCTTTTGGCGTACATTAAAATCATTCCTCGCAAAATATTCCAACTGTCTGGAATATCTGACAGATACTTTTGAGCAGCATCTAATGAATGTAATGCTCTCATAGCCAAGTCTTTGATCTGACTGAAAATGCTAAGAATGTTTGTACTTTCATTGACTTCATTTGAAGATCCAATGTTTTGAATTTCGGAAACTAAATTTTGTGCTCTTTCAAAATTTATCATCATGTCCTTAGCCTTGAAAAAATCTTCTGCAAAGGTAGCAGGGATATTATCGTCTCCCTTATCTTGAAGTTCTTGAACCTCAGAGAAGGTCTCAACAGCTTCAGTATATCTTCCGAGTGATGTGTATAACTTTCCCAAACGAACTAGAGTTTTGGGACTTCCGGGAGCTAATCTAGCTGATTCCAACGTATCTCTAAGAGCTGCATCATGATCGCCAGTTTGCATGTAGGCCATACTTCTATTACCATAGTAGATCGAGTTCTCGGGATCACTCTCAATAGCCTTTGTATAACTCTCCACGGCCTTTTGATATTCCGCAGCTTTATAGAACGTGTTACCTTCTTGTTTAAACTTTTCTGCTTCTTGTGTCATATTGTGGCTCTGTATGATCCTTTTAAAAATACATGAAAGATAAAAAGAAAAGGAAGAAAAAAGTAGAAAAAAAACAAACAAAAAACGGGACAAAATCGAGAGATCAAATTTCACAGTAGAAAGTTCCAGAATTATTAAATGTATTTGATCAAGAAAAACATATAAGACTTAGAAGTTAACACCTGCGACTTCAGCACACGTATTTTTGTAAGATGACTATCTTTCTACCAACTTGAACTGTTTCGAAGGAAAGTCGTTCATTCATTCAAGATATATTAAACATATATATAAATACATACAAGTTATTGGAAACGAAAGTCTTACTAAGTGATTGATTAAATCATACCCGTAACTCAGCCATTCGTAAATCAAGACTTTTGAACAGTTCTGCTGTTGCAATCATCGAGATTTTCTCATCATCACCGTTAAATCCTTCTATACTACCTGTGTTATCGGTTGCTACCGAGTCATTATCCTCTTCACCTTCATTTGTCGTGTTATCTAGTTCCGAGTCATCTTCAAATCCATCTGATAAACTGACATTACTCTCTATAAGAGTCTTATAAATTCTAGTGTTAGGCATCTGAATAATCCCCGGATTACTTGAATTACCGTTGCTGGGATTATTGTTGTTGCTTCGGACAGTTGGACCAGGGAAAGACAACATTGATCCATCTTCATCGACATTCCAATCTGCTAGGTTAAAAGTATTGTCTTGCATCACTGGAGTCTGGATAGCATTATTCATGTTTAAAGCTGAAGAAGAAGAAGCAGGAGTCATCATATCCATCGAAGGAATGTCAACAGGTAACGCTAATGGCAGACGAGGATATGCAGGGAGCAGATTGACAACATTTGGTTTCATTCGGATTTCTTCAGCCGATAGTCGTGTTGGAGGAGTTATATGAGAAGGAATAGTATTATTTGGTCCAGACCATAACGGGGTGGCCATCGGTGATGCTTGATGATTAGAAGTAGTTGAATTATTGACTATATTACCCTGATATTGTGGTTGAAATTGTTGATGATTGTCGTTATGCAATATAGGAGTTGAACACGTTTGATAATTTTGGGTCATTTTATCTTTTAGTAGGAGGTTTTGTTCTCTTTGCTCTTTGACAACCTTTTCCAGCCTATTAATTTTTGTAGTCATGTTAACAACAAGTCCCTCTAGGTGTGATATATATTCTTTCCTTCTTAATCTGAAATGCCTTGCAGATACCCGATTTCTCAATTGTCTTCTTTGTTGAGATGTCATTGATTTAGCCTCTTCTGAAGCCAATAACTTTTCATCTTCATCCATTTCACTCAACTTCTTTTTAGTTCTCTTTTTCCGTTTAGTTGTGTTGGAAGTATACTCCGTGCCGAGGGCGGTTAACGCAGCTTTTGCGATATTTCTATCGATTCCAAATTCATATGTAGCATCAAAAATATCAGTTTCATCGTCACTTAAACTTTGATCATTGTTCATTTCATTTGTGACATTAACGTTGGTATTTGAACCAATCTGAGTCGTTACTGACTTTTCCTTAGCTGAATTAACGAGAGTTCGGCATTTGTTTTTGGCGTATTTCAAGGCTGCTTCTTGGGCAGCTTGAGCAGCTTCGTTACCCTGAGGTTTTGGTGACATTCAATCGCTATTGTAGTGAATCAATAATAATATTCCTTAGAGTAGAATAGAAGATAATAAAAAGGGCGGGGGGCGAATGTGTATAAAGGTATTTGTAGTGAGTAGTTGGGAGGGAAGTAAGGAGGGAAGAGAAAAGTTTAACACAAACACCGAGAAAATCCGCAACTTGTAATAATAAATATCTCGATTTAACAAAATCACCAAATCAGCAACTTCTGGGTTTAATTGAATTTTCACAATATCTGGACGAAATAAAACGAGATATTGCTATATATTAATCCGCTTGTAATAAGTTTAAGTGATACGCCACTTGATTTCTTTGTTGACGAAATAAATCCATTTTATTATTCAATGAAGTCAATAAAATTCCTATGGTTTCCGTTATAACGGATAGTATAGTTGAATGATTTACTGTTCAAGTTGCTTCTTTTATTTGTTTTATCAGCTTCTTTGCGCTTACATTCTGCACTTTTCATACGAATATATATCTGCTGTACATAGTGTAACCACCGTAAATACATAGTATTTCTACATACATAGATTGTATACCTTTTCTAAATTTGTGGAACTCGTATGTCATAGTAATTACACGTATTCAATAAATATGTTCATCATTTTCAAAATGTCGCAACTCTACAATATCTTCTGTATGTCTTTACTATATGCACATATACTTATTATTGTCATAGCCTCTCCACGCCTTTATGCACCTTTCTTAAGCATCATTAAATTCTAATACTTCTGATCTACCTATGTATGTACATACCTACATATATGTACACATATTCAATGTTGTACATTATGTCAATACTTGTCTACTAACTACTCCAGCCTACGGTGCATAAATGGCTCATGAACTGCCCCTATTCAGGCTCTACCACAAGTATCACTCTCATTAGTTCATT
Organism: Geotrichum siamense (nom. inval.); assembly: GCA_030568955.1. Classification (NCBI taxonomy): domain Eukaryota; kingdom Fungi; phylum Ascomycota; class Dipodascomycetes; order Dipodascales; family Dipodascaceae; genus Geotrichum; species Geotrichum siamense (nom. inval.). The sequence goes on along the minus strand of JAJMJJ010000139.1, from coordinate 2,184 downwards.
TATTTTTGCCTAATGTTCAATTGATACTAAATCCAGCTAATGTGTAGGCCGATACATCAACGTCTAAACAATTATTTACTTATTATCTAGACGTCCCCTTTACACTAAAACATTGTCAAACAATGCAAGATTCATTCGTTTCTGAAGTTCCATTATTGATTACATTACGAGTAAAAGTAGAACCTTTCAAAGTTTCGTCTTCGGGAATAAGGTTTGTCAAACATGAATGCCTATTAATATCGTTTTCTTAATATTTGTGAAGACACGATGAAGACCAAAGAAAGCAAGAGATGATTGCAGTAAGCTCTGCAAATTATATATATATATATGACATATTTATGGATTTATTATGCCCATAGCAGTATGCCGATGTAGGCTAGACACATCATGGCATACCATGATATCTGATGAAATAGGTCATCAATAGATTAACAGCTACTCCATGGTGCACAAAGCATAAAATATGTGAAATGTTGTGTGGTGCCTGAAATTTTCTAGCACCTTCCAGAATTCCCAGTTGCGCAGTGGGACTTGGTCACGTTGCCACATACTTTTTTTTTCCTACACCTTCCTGGGGTATTAAAGTAACAAATATTTTCTTTCTCTTTCTCTTTTCTTTCTTCTACTTTCCCATAACCATTCTAAACGCTGTCAGATTAATAATAATAATAATTATACTATAACATAATGACTATCTCTGAACACAATCCTGAAGGTATGAATGTCTCAATTAATTGATTATCTTAGTTCGTGTTTACTAACTCTTTCCCATAGTTCATTGGGCTCAACGCTCTAATGCCACTGTCCCCGAGAAAAATCTCGTGTTTCTCACAATTTCAGTCTTGGATGCTGAATCTCCTGTATTTGAACTAACTCCTACTTCAATGCACTATCATTCTAATGCACACTCTGTTGAATACGATCTTAAACTTGATTTCTTTGCCCCAATTGATGTTGAACATTCCCACTTTTCTCATGGTCCTCAAGGCACTACAGCTGTGCTCCGTAAAGCTGAACTTCAAGCCGAGTACTGGCCTCGTTTGATGAAAGAAAAGGCCAAGTACTTTTTCATTAAGACTGATTTCGACAAGTGGGTGGATGAAGATGAGCAAGATGAGCAAGAAGCAGATGCTGGAATGGGTGCTGACCAATTCGATTTGAGTAATTTAGGAGGTGGTGCTGCTAATGCGATGCAAGGATTTGGCCAGAATCAAGAATTATTGGATTCGCTAAGAGCTGATGCAAAGGCCAGTGGTAAAAATTTCGACGATTTCGCTAAACAATACGATATGGATACCCCTATGAAGGAAGAAGAGGAAGATGACGAAGAAAATGACGAGGAGATTAAATCAACTGTTAATGATGTCTTGAGTTAAATCATGAATGGTGGTTCTCTCCCCTGTATTTTCTCCTTCTGTTATTTTTGAACAACGGCAATAAAAACGACAAGAACTCTGTTTGTCTATAATCATGAAACAAGAAGAATAAAAATTTTAATTTTATTTAATCCGTCTGGAGAAAAAAAATGTATTTGAATTCGTAAAAAAGGTTAAATTTTGTAGATGAAGCTCTCATCATTTCGTTGTGGCCTCGATGCAGACTGTACAAACTATTTTTTTATTTGAGATTTGTATTTTTTGTTGCATGCACATACTCTATATATGACAGGTTGGGATATATTATGGAACCATGGTGGGGCTATGGGGAAAACCAGAAGCCAGAAGTACCATGGTAGGTGTGATAAGGATGTTGGAAAATGGAAAATGCCAATGTGCTTTATCTCAGGTTCGAACTTGGAATTGGAATTTGGCACACCCAGAAAGGCGGGCAATTTGAACCATACAGCAGGTATTACGGTACTTCAATTTTTCCAAATTCTATTTGTTTTTATCTTAAGCCATAAGTCACATCCCCGTTGTCATAATAGACAAGTGTTATACCTCTTATAATCGTTCACAGCGTCATTCCCTAGACAAAAATTCACCTTTCATTAGACCAGGTTAATAGCCGCTCGCGCATAATTGAGAGTATTGAGATTGCCCGCGACGGATGAACACAACACAGTCTTTTGTTATAATTGCCAAAGTAATTATATGTAACTATAAACAAAATTATTATTATTATTATTATTATTATTATTATTATTATTATTATTATTATTATTATTATTATTATTATTATTAT
>JAJMJJ010000138.1:24075-38388 GCA_030568955.1 Geotrichum siamense (nom. inval.) | reverse complement strand
TTTTGTTGTTCCATAACCTACACTAATCATGGTGAGCACATTGAGAGCTCATGACTGTATCATCCACAGCCATGTCATGATCGGTGATGGGGTTACTGGAGTTGTCACCAGGGGTAGTGACGTTGTTAGCTTTAGGGGCAGAAGAAGCATTGGATTTTCTTCGGGAATTGGCCTTTGATTTGGAGTTTCGTTTGGATGGCTTCCATGGTTGTATATAGGACTATAAACAGATTTATTATTATTATTATTATTACTTTAACTGTAAATATGTCAATGGTTGCATTTAAATTTAATTAAAACAATTTGGCCTAATCGGTTAAGTGAAAAGGTCCCTTGGCCCAGTTGGTTAAGGCGTGGTGCTAATAACGTGACTCGCGGTATACGCCAAGATCAGCAGTTCGATCCTGCTAGGGACCAATTTATTTTTTTTTTTACTTATTTGTTTTCTTCTCAAGAAAGATTTTTTTTTTTTTTGGTTGATTACTTGTAGCAGTGTAATATTTGGCTTAATACACTCTAATGGGGTTCCAGAAAGAATAAAAATCCAGTAATAGTAATAATAATGCATGGGTTCTCAGGTTAACATTTATAGCGTATTTATGTTGTTTCGTATGAAGTAATATATAGACATAATTTACATTTTAATGAGTATTATGAAAGGGGTATCTTGTATGTATATATATACCTACATACCTATGTACGTACCTACATATTTTAAGTAATCCATAAGCTAGGAGTACTAGCTAATGATAATTCATCGTCGTCTATATAGAGTCCTAAGTCAGCAGAACTTTCTAGTCTACCTCTACCACCCGGCTCTTGTTGTTGCTGTTGTTGTTGAGCTTGAAGCAGTGGTGTCCTGTCTACAGAACTATTTAGGTAGAGCTTGGGCATTAGTTCGTCAGGTTCACCTGAATCTTTGAGACTACTTGCGATTGAAGATGATGGTGATATTAATGGGGTGGTGGCAGTAGATGAGAATGGAGGTACTAGGCGTGACGACTCTGCAGAAGGAATAAGGAATGGGGAAGGCGTATTGATATGAAGCGCATCAATTTGAGGTGATAGAGGATCAGCAGCTGAGTCAACTTCTTGATCAGTTATGTCGACTGATGAAGAAGTATCTTCATAGCTGGGGTTCCTAAATGTGGAAGGCCCTGCAGGTACATCAGTAGAAGGGTCAGGATTTGTATTAGTAAAAGGGTCAGGATTAGATGCAATCGGTTGATGACGATCTTCTGTTGCTGCTGGAGAAAATATATTAGTATTCAACATTGTGGTTGAGCCCGATGAATTTGACATTACTGAATTTGATGAACTTAATGAAACTGAAGAATCTAGTGCTAGTCCTAATCTTGCTTGTGCTGGAGTAATATTAGATGAATGATGTGCTCCTCCTTCAAAAATATAAGATGGGTTACGGGTGAGTCGATCCTCGGTTTCAGCTTTAAGATGAGCTTTGTGAGCTTTTTGTCTTTGAAGTTTATACTTTTCAAATCGCTTATAATATGAAGATTCTTCTTCTCCTTGTGTAGCTAATTGATAATCTGGTGGTAGATCAGAAGCTGGTGGTGGTGCAACATCAGCCAAAAATGGCGGAGGTGCAATTGATGGTTTGCGTAAGAAATGAATTGGTCTATTGTCATGATGATCTTCTCCCCCTTCTATTCCAACTCTTTCACTGCCATTACCAGGGATAGGAATAGGTCTGGTAGTCATCATAGTAGCTCGCTGAGATACCGGGTTAACATATTCGGGTAGATAAACGTTAGCATTTGTACATTTTTTATCAAGTAGATGGATTGGTGAATCGATTGAAATTTCATAATGTTTGCGCTTCCCAGAGGGTGCATCAGGAGTTGGATCAAGACGTGATAATCTAAGGACAATCTTAATCCAGTGATTAAGTTGTATAAATTCATATGTCGAATTAGCATGAATAATATCTTTTTTCTTTGGAAATTTTTCAGGAATTGAAGGTTCTAACTCTAATTCTGCTGATGAAGTAATTATATCATCATTAATATCAACACCAGTAGATAATTCGGTTAGTAAATTGCCACTCATACCATCTTTACTAACTTTTTCGTCAATCAAAAACTTTTTGGTCGGCTCAATTCTATGAACACGTTTCTTTCGACAGTAATATTCGTTGTTTTCGGTAATATAGACACGTATTCGGTGCAAACTTATTTTGTCCAACGGGGTCAATTTGAATGCAATAGGAATAGTAGTACCGATAGGAAATGCTTTACCTGAAATAATAATTTCATAATCCAATTGATCTTCCCATCTTTTTTGGATAGCGATAGGTTCATTGATTTCTATATTATTATCGGCGGGACACCTTACTAAGACGACTTCTTTTGTACCAGTAACTTTATTTCTGAAGGCGCTAGGGCGTTCGATTGTTGCTTCCAATGAATACCGGACAGATCCAAAGTTAGCTTCTACAGATTCAGGAATAGATTGGGGTAAAGGTAATTCGAAGTTGTACATATATTCGCCAGCTTCGAAAATTCTATAACCTTTTGAAGAAGTTTCAAGGTCGACAGGTTCTTCTTTTGAAAAACTCCTTCTTGGAGCAAGGTTGAGGGAATGCAAAAAAGGTTCTTTCGAGAAAGAAGGTCCAGGAGAAGCTGCACGTCTAAACTTTCCAGCTAATCCTCTTACACCTCTTGATGACGAAGTAATAGAATCCATAGAATCTGAGGTTCCAGATCGTGGTCTCGTAAAGTTTGAACCCAAACTATCGCTTCTTTTATGACTATTACTGCTGCCACCACCAAATAAACTATTCAAAGATGTGGTAGATTCGTTGCTATAATTCGGCTTTTCCAATCCAAAATGGTGACCATTTTTATGCAATCGAATAAGATTTGCCCCTGAAGAATAAGCAGAAGCTCCTACTCCAGCCATAAAGAATGGCCACTGATGCCTATATAATTCATGAGTTTCATGCGTATCTGCTTTTCTCGGTGGAATTCCTTCTGGCCACTCCGTTTTTGCCGTGCCTTTAAATGTCAACTCGATTCCTTTAACCTTTGTCGATTTCAAGACCCTAACAATCAATGTACCTCGAAGCATAGTAGGTGGCTTCTCCATATACTCTTCAGGCGTAAACCCACGAAGAAATAAAACAGGTTCGGCCAACACTATTGAAATCGACAGGCTTCCAGAATTGATTATTTCATTCTCTGGCAAAGTTAATGATAAATCTTCTTGTGAAAAAGCTTCCGCCGGAAATATTGGTGAAAAATTCCCTGACATGGCTAATAAAGAAAAAGAGAAATGAGATATGCTAGGATAATTATAGAAAGAGAACCAACCAATAAAGAAAAAGCGCTTTTTGTTGAAAATGAAGAATTTTTTTTCTGATGATAATAAAAGGAAGGAGAGAAAGAAAGAAAAAGATAAAAAAAAAAAAAAAAAAAAAAAAAGCAACTCGATTATATATTATTACAAAGGGCCACAGAGGGGACAAAAGAAAGAAAAAAATCGAGACCAGCTGTGGTTGTACCAAAGACAGAAAACCAGTTTCTGCTTGTTCCATTAAAATTCCCTCCTCCAACGGTGTGATCTACGTATTATAAATATAAATAGCCAAATAGAAATGATGGTCATACTTTCTTGAACTACTACTACTACTGTGTACTAAATACTATATTGATTGTATGCCGTAGACACATTATTACCTAATAAGGTAAGTAAATGTACACTATCATCATGTACCCCAAAAATCGACATTGAGAAAGAAAACAAATTTTGAGCCCATTGACAATCATCATATCATCATATTCTATCGTCGCAATGATGTTAATTTGTCTGAAAAACACATACAAACAATGTCAGCTTATGAAAAGTTCAGAAGAATTATTCTAAGCTGCAGACAGGTAGCATTTTTTTCCGTTATTCAAATTTATAGTCACGACCTTTTAATTGTTGTACCTTAAATGTAATAAATAGTACATAGTAGCCATATATGGCCCTATATGTTGTTTCTTGATTGTAAGTTCTACAGTCTGACATTCCTTAATGGGACAATAAGTATCTTAATAGTATATTTCAACTCCAATCGCGAGAATTGAATATACTTCTGTAAATAAATGAGGACCCTAGATTTACATAAACGTGTAGGATAATGCGGTAAATCAATTGCATATACTTGTTCTTATTTCACCTTGCCTTTTTTTTTTATTTCAGAGTTGTATTCTTGTTAATTGTATATACTCTATGTATGACAGGTTAGGATATATTATGGAAGCATGGCGGGAATATGGGGGAAACCAAATATACCGTGGTAGGTACGATATAGTAAGGATGTCAGAGAGCGCTGTAATAGAATGTATGGATTTTGGATAAAAAAAAATGCTGAAATAAATGTGCTCCAGGGACTGGGATTATGCACACCCGCACAGGCCGGCAATTGCAATTGAAAGTTGAAACCGGTGATTAATACCACTGCACCTTACAGCAGGGTATAAGCCAACAAAAGAGACCTGTATTTGTAAGAGAATACATAAATATGTACCTACGTATGTATATATGTATGTATGTATTTTTGGCTTTATTTTGCTAAGTATGTAGTTAGTTTCTTCCTAATAACACTATGTAAAAATGGGAAAAAAAATCAACCGCAATTCAAAATTATTGTACATCGCACGCAGTAATACATAAAATATTAACGCCGAAAATAGTACCGAAAGAAATAATAAAAACAATATCATGTATATATACCTACACCCATGAATATATAGGATGTGTTCACAATCATAGTTTAATCATTTGAATTCAAAATATAATTAATTTCACTTTTTGATCCTTCACTTTCAGATAGTCCTCTGCTACCCATATTTCGTCTAAATTCAGAATCATAGATAATACCAGGTAAATCTTTTAATTCAGAACCTTCTATATGCTTGACAGTAAATATTTTTGATGATGTGTCACAAGGGAATCTATTTTCAAGTCTTTCCAATTGATCTTGCAAAAACATAATTGGAGAAGTATAAAATGTATGGCCAACATTATCTTCACCACCAGGTACAATATAGATTTTCATATTTGCTTTATATCTTGGGTAAGCCATACGTTTCATCCATTCAATACTGTACTCTTGAATAGGAGAAATATTGAATTTGACTACAGGACAAGTTCCCTTTTTGTTTTTGGTCTTCTGTGTACTTGATTGTCGAATTGGTGTGACGATTGAAAATGAATTATGGTCGGGGTAGAAATATTTTAGCATGGAAATGGTGTTTGGGAATGTAGGAAGATTTTTTGATTCAAATCTTGGTTTGACAATAGTGTTTGGGCCAATTTTTTTGTCAGTAACAAGTTTGACTTTAACAGCAGAAGGAAATTGAATCCCTTTTAAACATAGTGTTTCATAAAGTTCATCAAGATTGTTGGTTATTACTATATCAATAAGCATTTCGGAAGAAAATGGACGCCCTTGACTTCTTTCTTTGCCTTTTCGAACTTTCTTAAAAGGTCTTGAAATATGTGATTCGAAATCTGTGACCAGAGGTTTTCTTTTCTTTGAAATTGTGATTTTTTCTTTGTACGTATTTTTCATAAGATCGACAATTTCCTGTTTAGTCAAGGGTTTGAGTAAAGTGTAGGTCAGGGAAGAATCATAGAAATCATCTGTATGAACGTTAACAGATAAAAGTTTCTTTGAAATATCACTCAATAGGACCAATGAATCAGATCGAGTTGTTTTAGTCTTATGAAGTGGTTCTTCAGTAGAAATAACATCTTCCTCAGATTCATCATCGTCATCATCATCAATAGCAAATTTGTCATAGGATCTCTTTTTGAACAGAGAAGGGTCTTCAAATAAGAAGGTCAAATTAGGATCAACGCTTTCACCAAAATTGGTTTTGTTATGCTTTGTGTTTGTATTTGGATAGTTAGTTGCTGTGACAGGGGAAGTAAAAGGGGTTGAAGATGAAAACAATGGATCAGGGGTAGATCTAGGATGTAATACATGTACGGCAGAAGCAGGCACAGATCCAGAAGATGGTAAAATAGGAGTTTTCTGAAACCCAAAAGATTGCATTGGAGGAGTAGAATAGGCAATAAAATGCTGAGAGGGATGGAATGGTGGAATTCCAGAGATTGGTGGAAGTTGGGGGGAATAAACTGGCACAGTTGGTGTGTAGAAAGAAGGATGGGGCACAGAAGAGGAGTAAAATCTGGGAACAGGCATATTTGTAGGTCTAGGTAGATTCTGATGAGTTCGATAATGATTTGGTTTTCCTGCCATGATTTGATGCGATGATAACATAATGGTTGGTGTATCAATGAATTAAAAGAAAAAAAGAAAAAAGAATATCCCATTAATTGAATGACAGGGAAGATGCGAGTAATCAATAATTTTCAGAGATGGAAAAGTAAAAAAAAATAAAAATGTTATGAAGGGGAGTGTATATGTACCCAATTTTTTAAAGTATAAATAGTACTGATATAGAGAAAGTTCTATGTGTAAAATGATAGATGAATCTAACGCAGGCAATTAACAGACTTTAGTATGGACAATATACTCTGTGACCAATAGATTGATAGAGGGGGCAAGAAGAAACTACAAAATACACATTTTCTTTATATATATATATATAGTATTTCAAGAAAATAAATGCATTATAGAAACGTTAAAAATATGTTTTTTACTTCAAACAACCAATTGTTGAAAGTGAAAAAGTGCTGGGATGTTAATGTTTTGTGACGATCCCTCCAATTTTTTTTTTTTTTCAAGTGGATTGAAACAGAGGACTAAGTGGGAAATGTCCAATTTTGGTATAGTCTGAGTGGATATAGACCCAATGTACTACATTCATGGGTGCGTATACACATTTGTTGAGTACTCTATGTAGTACATGGTACTAGTAGGGGCTGGATGGGACCAATCGTTTTGTCAAGGGCCTCAAAAAATCACACACTTTGTTGGTGTACAAATATCCTAATTGGGAATTTATAGATTTCTTTTATTATTTTTTTGGGAAGTCGTTATAGATTTTTATCCATTCGCATGTTAAAACATGAAAATTGTTATATATACATATGTACATATAATATAGCATATGGAAATATATAAGATCAACAAATTGCACATAAGGCAGATAATAAATACATCTTGATTTTGTTTATTTTTTTCTTATGCAGTTTGGATAGGTAATATGTGTTCAGCTGTTAAGAACTAATTATACCAAGTAGAAATGTCCAAAACACATTAACTACACCATTGAAAGGTACCAAATGTTTAGCATCAAGGTAAAAAAATTGAATTGCACTAGCAACTGGCCAAATCAAATAACTTGTTTTGAGAGTTTTCCAATAAATTTTTTTGAAATATTTCTCGACATCGTCATGACCATCCCAAAAGGCAACAAAGGATAAGAAAAGGAGAAGGTTTGTGGGGTTACCAACTGCTTGATCAACTAAGATTCGGAGAAGTTTGCTTGATTCGATTGAGTTTGAGACTAGTTCTGTCCACCATTTCTATTTGAGTGAGTTAGTGATATCTATGTGTATGTTGTGAATATAGAACCTATATACCTACCTACTTGATTGGTAGGCCCAAACCTATGTATATGATATGTAGGAACACACCCATGTGTATGCATCTACATAGCCAAATATATAGGGGTGCAAAAAGAATTAATCATAGACTCACCATCCAAAACCCATTTATAACACCCCAACAATAAAACTTCACCATATTATCCAAACTTAATTTCCTATCCACAATCAGCTGCAACAACCCTTGTGAAAATCCACACAACACACTAGATATCACGGCCGATGCACCATACTTTGTTATCTCATACCATTTCGAATAAAATATAAATGTGATGATCAACGTAATAACTTGGATCAATACTACTCCGGAAAGTGAAAGTAAGTTCCCACGTGATAGTTTGTTGTACATGTGGCTTCGACTATGCTTGTGCTTAGGTGTGTAGAAATCTTTTTCCATTGTTGAAAGGGGAGAGCGAGGGTTGGTGCAGTGGTTTGTGGTGGTGGTGAAAGACACGTAAAGAATTTGTTTTTTTTGTGGAATTTTTTTAAGAAGATAATTAAGGTTTATTTTCCCTGTCAGAGTAGTCCCAAACACAATACTCCACCCACAACCCTCTCTCTTCATACAATTGAAATGTGTAGCACCTGCCTTCAATTATCAATTAACCACCTGTTGCTGTTGTTCACTTACAAATTACTTAAATTTACATAAACAACATAGCGAAACAGAGCTATGAAAAAAATCGTCAGTTACAATATTATTGTACATACTAACATTAACTTTAGGTTTACGATACAGTACACAAAAAGAAAAAATATATATACATTTAGTACTGCAACGTCAAAAAGTCCCTAAGAATAACATACACATATTAATATAAAGATTTTATTGACAAAAAATAAATCTGCAAACTTTTTGAATGTGCATTTAGATCGCTGTATGAAGAATGAAGCGTCAGAGAAAAGTCGTACACATCCAAAATTCCAAATTTCAGGGTTTGGACATAGTCCCACTAAGTCAGTGGGACGGTGACAACAAACATTTGTTGTTGTTGTTGTTGTTGTTTGACAAGTAACAGCAGCCAAATATTGCTATCTTTGCTACTTCAAGTCATTGGTAATTCAACCTTTGCTTTCAATGTCCTTCCTCCTCTCATATCAGAAACAAATGAAAAGTTACCCTGTCTCATATCCTTGTCTGCATACAAGACGTTTATAGATCATACACACAATGTTGTGATAAGTACTACGTAGTAGTACTTAACTACGTTCCATTCCTCTAACCTATTAGGACTATGTACATATGTACGAAAACATAACACCTAAATAAATGTATGTATTTTATGAAATAGCAGTAATAATATAATTCCTTAAGAACAATAAAATTAAAGAATTAACAACATAAAAAAAAATTCAAATCATCAAATACTGGTTTATAACACAATGCATTTCTTACTCTTTTTTACCACTGGTGGTTCCAATGCTGCTACAATAGCTTCATCAAATACATTCTTCAGTCCCTTCTGTGTAAGGGCGGAACATTCAACATACTTAACAGCGCCCAATTCTTTAGCTAATTTTTCACCCATTTCTGGAATCACAGGTCGCAATTTTTGGCGAGAAAGTTTATCCACAACATTAGGATCATCTCTCAAATCAATTTGAGTACCAACAATAAGACAAGGAACGCCTGGACAATGGTGATGAACTTCAGGTAGCCATTTCTCTTTAACGTTTTCAAAGGAAGCGGGTGAAGTTACACTGAAACAGACAAGGAAAACATCAGTTTGTGGATAAGATAAAGGACGTAAACGATCGTAATCTTCTTGTCCAGCAGTATCGAATAATCCTAAAGTGTAAGGCTCGTCACCAATCCTAAAATGTCGAGTTAGCAACATAGTCATTTGTTACCATTAAAGTCAATCATTATTTCGTTCATTTAGTCTTAAAATTAATGCTATTCGCCACCGAGAAAAAAATGACCAAACGATTTGGCGGTAAAAACAAAATGATGATCACAAAATAGATATGAAAAATAACGATAAGAAAAAGGAAACAAAAAAAATACTCACATCACAGTAACAGCATAGTTATCAAAGACTGTAGGAACATATTCTGAAGGAAACTTGTTGGTTGTATATGAAATTAATAGGCAGGTCTGTAAAAGAGGGAAAAGTAATAATAGATAAAGATTAGTAAGGATTATTATGAATAACAAACGCGACTATCATAGAAGAAAACCACATACCTTTCCGACAGCACCATCACCAACGACTACACACTTGATAGTTTGCATTTCTTATTAATATTGAATAGAACAATAATAGGGATAGTAGTAAAAATAAGTGAATGTTTGTTGTTGTTGTTATTGCAATATAATTAAGCAGGGGCGGCGATAAGAAATTTGTTGCAGCTGCTGATGTGTATAAATAATAATAAAAAATGTTCACAAAGAGGAAAGGAAAAAAAGGGTAAAGGAAATATTATTAGATAAGTACGGTGACTGCAACAGGTAAACTAAGAACGAACTGTGGTCGCTGTCCGATAAACAAAGTATTAGATTAGAATTGGCAAAGTGAGGAAGTAGAAGAAGAAGAAGGGGGAGGGGAAAAAATTATGAGCAGGGGGGGTTATTGGTGGTAGTGATAGTAATTGTAGTAGGGTAGGGGAGCGGAAAAAAATTAAAAAAAAAATAAAATAAAATAAAATAACATTTTGTCCCATGTAATATACACACATTGTACTACTGTGCAATAAGTACCCACCTAGGTGGTAGGTATAAATATGTACATATACACACACACGAAATCATAGTAGAAAAAAGTGGCAATAGATGACGACGTCTTCTTTTACGAACACTCTCTTATTGCTTCCCATTATTCACTTTAATACTAACATACCTACAATTTCTAACTTTGAAGAACGATCGTTTTTGTATGTCAATTGATTTATTAACGATGTAACTTTCAAAAAAAAAGTGATAAATTTCCTGTCAATTTCATTACAGAAAATTATGTCATAACTTCAATAGCATCGATTTTTTTTTTAAAATAAATTGGGTATGCAAAATTACAAACTGATTATATAAGATTTTTACATACTGTCCATAATATTTAACCCGTACCCACCTTGTAGTCAGCATCGCGAATTTCAAATGCTTTGAACTTCAACAATCTTTTCATTATGAGAAGAAGATGTCTCAGTAGTGTCATAACTTCATTTGCATCAATATATATTATTACCATATACATAAATATATATTTTGTCATGAAATTTACATTTTTATTTATTTATTACTTATTTGGCTGAGGTATGTAAAAATTTAAAATCTTACTAAAGTATTTTTTGAAATGTAAGTCAATATAGTCATTAAATTGTGAATCAGTCGATATCAAAAGTAAAAAAAAAATTGCAATCATTTAATTACTTCAAAGTTTGTATCTCCTATCAGACAAACTTATCTCATCCGGATTAAATTTTTTCAATTACCTAAGTGCTAAAGACATCGAAAAATAAAGTAGTAGTATAACTTTAGCTTCAAATGTTGATATAGAGTCATGATGTGACATATTCTATTCTTTTATAATTAGATGAATAATTGTTGAATTTGGGGAAATCATATTTGAAAGTATGTGCTCATTAGACAATTTCGGACAACAAACAATAATAAAGGAGTGAAATAAAATGATTTAATATTGCAAAATGATGAAATAGAATGATAACTATAGCAGTGTTAGAACAGATACTTTGGTTGATAAGTGAATAATTTAAAATGCGGTGAGCTATTTGATTTTATGTCCAACCATCATATATTCTATAATACACTTTAGTTTTCACATCTTATTACTGAGTGAGATTGACTACACATGAAATTATCATAGTGTCTAGTCCCTGTTCATTGCTTCATAAAATTATATATCTATATATAAATAGATGTAACTAGTTACCAATCCACCTGGACAGATAAGTAAGTTTTCACATAGATACATGAGAGAGTAGATGATTCTCACGACTACCTGTAACCACGTACATATGAAAATTTTAAATTGATACCTCTACGGTATCATAAATAACCGCTCCCAAAATACATCGTAATTTAAAAATCAGTAACTCTTCCATTAAACGAATAGTCACCATGTCTCAAGGGATCTTGTTTTGGACCTCCAATCTCACCAGTCTTTGGATTTCTGTCACCTTCAAAATCAGGCTTAATGTGTCTGTAATCAGGATGGTAGTTAAACTGACCGGAAGGCGGGCCGGCTTGAGTTTTAGGGAGAATGGGTTCGTCTACTAAATCAGCATCGATTCCTTCTTTTTTGTAGTATTCGTCAAATGCATTAGTGGTATTGGCTTCTCTTTGAAGACGTTCAAATTCTTCTTGGTCTTTTTTGTTAAGACGGGGAGGACCAGGTTGCACCTTAAATGGAGATGTGTACTTGCGAATGAAGGAAAGGGGAGAAGATTTGGTGAATGTGCGGATCATTATGTTGGTTACTAGTTGTGGTGAAGAAGGAAAGAAAAGAAAACCGGGAATATTTTTTTCTATTCACAGCTTGAAAATCTCAAGTTTTATTTTAATTTTTATTCCTTCTCCCAGGGCACAAAAATAAAAATGAGCTATGTTCAGTTAGACACTTCTATGGGTTCAATAACCCTTGAACTATACACTGACGATGCACCCAAAACTGTCCGTAATTTCACCGAGCTTGTACAACGCGGTTATTATAATGATACCATTTTTCATCGTGTAATACCTAATTTTATGATTCAAGGTGGTGATCCTACGGGTACTGGCTATAGCGGACAATCAATATATGGTCAACCATTTGAAGATGAACAACCAGCCTTGACGACATTACGACATACCGGTGCCGGTATTTTAAGTATGGCTAACAGTGGACCCAACACCAATGGATCTCAATTCTTCATAACTCTAGCACCAACCCCGTTTCTGGATGGTAAACATGTAGTGTTTGGAAGAGTTTTTAAAGGGTTGAAAGTGGTAGAGAGGATTGGAATGGTTACAACAGGGGAAGAGGATAGACCCGTGGAAGACGTGAAAATTGTGAATGCTCAAGTAGTGTTGGATATGACATGAAAGTGTTTCTAGAATATGGGGTTATCGGGAGAATGTAGTTAGACATTGGGTCTTGAAATCAAGTTTCGAGAATAGTGGCAGTTTGTGGCTACTGCTAGATTCATTGTTGTCCGTATAAATAAATATGTTTAATACTATATCTATCAGCATCCGAAATAGACTATAGTGTCAGTGTTGTCAAATTGTGGAATAAAAACTTAGATTTTCGTATTTTTGAATACATTTTAGCCTATATTTCTTTTGTTTATTTTCTTAATTAAGAACCTCGCCGTGTCTTTTTTTATCCTGAATTTTTCGAATTCACCACGTTTAAATTATTTTTCCCCTTTTTTTCTTAAGAAAACAAAAATCATTTCTTATCTTCAAATTCTTCTTTTTTTTTTTGTTAAACAAACTTCCATTGATTGCAATCATGTCGTAAGTGTATTTTTTCTTGATATATCGCTGTTGTTGAATAAGTAACTAACAATTATGTATAGTAAGGAATACGTTTTAGTTACCGGTGGTGCTGGCTACATTGGATCTCATACAGTTGTCACATTACTTGAAGCAGGACGAAATGTTGTAATTGTTGATAACCTTTCAAATTCTTCATTAGAAGCAATTGAAAGTATTAAGAAAATCACAGGAGTTAGGGAGATTCCATTTTTCAAAGTAGATGTTCGAGATGCTGATGGACTTCGTCAAGTGCTTAGAGAATATCCAACGATTACTGCAGTTATTCATTTTGCTGCACTTAAGGCAGTTGGAGAATCAACTCAAATTCCACTTGCTTATTATGAACATAATGTGGGAGGAACGATTGTTTTGGCTAAAGTGTTGACCGAATTTAATGTTAACAACTTTGTATTCTCATCTTCTGCTACAGTGTATGGAGATGTTACTAGATTCAATGATAATGACAAATATATTCCTATCCCAGAAGAAACACCTAATGAAGGAACTTCACCTTACGGCAAGACTAAAATTTTTGTTGAAACCATTCTACGAGACCATGCATACGCCACTCCATCATGGAATGTAGCATTGCTTCGATATTTCAATCCAATGGGTGCACATCCCTCAGGTCTAATGGGTGAAGACCCACTTGGAATCCCCAACAACCTTCTCCCATTCCTTGCCCAAGTAGCCACCGGGCGTCGGGAAAAACTTTCAGTCTTTGGTGCAGATTACGAAGGTTCTCGTGACGGAACCCCAATCCGAGACTACATTCACGTTCTTGATCTCGCTAAAGGTCACCTTGCTGCTCTCACCAAACTTGAACAAGTCCAAGCCGCAGAAGCCTCTGCCAAAACCAAGCGAGCACATGGCTACTCTCGTGAATGGAATCTGGGAACTGGACATGGATCCACAGTATTTGAAGTCATCAAAGCATTTAGCAAAGCCGTAGGGAGAGATTTGCCTTATGAGGTGGTGGGTAGAAGAGAAGGAGATGTATTGGATTTGACAGCTAGACCTGATAGAGCCAATAGAGAGCTGAACTGGAAAGCTGAATTGGGAATGGATGAAGCTTGTAGAGATTTATGGAAATGGACGTCAATGAATCCATATGGATATCAACAACCTCCATCTGAGAATTAACTACAATTGTTACCTTCTATTTTTGAAAAAACACCTATATTATTTTATATATTTATTTGTAGTATATAATAATTGCGTACACGATTAACAGATAATAATTAAACTACAAT
>JAJMJJ010000138.1:0-23975 GCA_030568955.1 Geotrichum siamense (nom. inval.) | reverse complement strand
CAAATTGTAGTACTCGCAGTAGTAATATGGAAAGAAATTTCTATATTTTTAGAACAAAAAAATTTTTTCATTTTTTTTTGTTTTATCTGAGAGTTCTATTCTTGTTACACCTATATACTCTACGTAGATATGGCAGGTTGGGATATATTATGGAAACATGGCGGAGCCATGGGGAAAACTAGAAACCAGTTGTACCATGGTAGGTATGATATAGTAACAACACCCGGACAGGCCGGCAATTTGAAGATGAAACATGTGCGAATTACCATCGCACCATACAACAAGTTAATAAAACTAAAATAGAATGAAATAAAATGTATAATTCAGAAATAAGGCAGGTTTAAACATGAATCATGAAACTGACAACAGAAATAGCAGTTATATTTTATTACGACTGATTATATTTTAAACGTGCGTGGATTCTTGTATGAAATAAATCAGGTGGCCCTTTTATTATTTTTTTATTCAATTTCATGGTTTTTTATTTTTTTTTTTTTTTTTTTGGTTAGCTTTATTTTGCTACGTTGTTTATGTAATTTTATGTATAAAACATTTGTATGCTAAGAAATCCGAAAATTATATGGTTTTGTATATATGTAAAATCCTTTGTGTTAGCTCGACTTGAGCTTAGCTGGTAAGACCCATCTTGAAGTAATCATTCTGAGATATTTGTTTGGCAATATTCGTGGCTGGGTAAACACATGTAAAATTGATTACATAACAATTTTATTATCCGATGTTATAACCTTTTTTATTAAATTTTTTAACCTTTTTATTCTCGCACGGCTTTAACATTTTTTTATTTTTCAAAAAATTAACATGTGACTTGGGAAGTAGGAAGAAATGAATGCGATGACATGTGACAGAATGACACAGTTCAATCAAAACTTGACACTGTGCATCAAGAAAAGGAGGAACAGGTTTCCGAGATCTTCGGAGAGGGTCCGCGTCCATGAGATGGATAACTGGCGTCCAACCTGATGCTACTGTTGAACGCATTACGGATGATCTGGAAGGGTCATTAGAAGCCAAACTTAAACTTGAACCTGTTACAATAGAAATTGATAAATATGGTATGCAAATAATCCTCGTCCAGTTCGGAAGTGAGGAAGCCCTTGAAACCACAAAATATAAAACATTTAGAGCGATGTGTAAATCACTAAGAATTTCGAAATAAGCTCTGAAAAAAGCCTAAATGAGGTCCAGTTATACCACGAGAAGTTCTAATTATGTACACAATTACGTTCTAAAAACGGCTGAGCAGATATTGGAAACTTATCCAAGACCAGAGAGTGATGAGGAAGATGGATCGCAAGACTCAGATTCCGACATCGAGATTACCAATTTCTAATACATTAATTACTGAAGAAAAAGTATAGGGAAAGGCATAGAATCCAATTAATACTGTTAAGACGAAAAGATGATTACAATATTATAGTGGATGCAGCCAACATGGCGCGTGCATGCTTATATTAGCAATCGTCCCGTTTTATTTAGTTTTCAATCGTCCGTGACGAAAATGAAGTATCGATCCATTGATGCAAAAGTTGAAAATAGGAACACGATGGTGACTACTATTATGAAGGGGTTATAACATTTGATAATATACTTGTTATGTAATCAGTTTTATAAGTGTGTCGATGAAATTGAATAAAAAAAAAAGAAACATGTGGATGGACTGTTGGGAATAAACAGATGGATGAAAGGAAGATCCGCAAACTCCGAAGATCGGAGCAAAGAAAAAAATTTTAAAGTTTCCATATGAGTGCTTATATAATACAAACATATGTATGAAAATGTTTATTACATAATGAACATTTACATATGCAGTCACATGCGGTTTTTCAATTTTTACATATTTTACATTTCTTGTTTTGTTTCTGGTTGTTCAGGGTCTTTTTGCCCTGCATTGCGTTTTTAACATGTTTACATTTTACTATTATGTATCTGTATGTATGTATGCTTTTGTTAATATGTTAATATTTTCATTCATATTTTGGTATAAATAGTCTTCTTCTTCCCGCATTTTCAGATTTTGTTTCCATTCATCAATTAATCAATTTTAATTTATCTTTCATAAAACTATTTCAATTAATTTTACCCCCTGCACATTATTCACAAATCATAACAACAATATGGATTCTACAAGATTAAACGAGATGTACGCTAATATCTACATCCCTTCTTCTCCTTCTAAGGCTGATAATGCCTTTCCCCACGTCCACCCCACATTAATTATGCAAGACTATCAAACTGACACTACTCACCATCTCAGCTGTGGTTGCAACAATGGCGCTTGTATTGAAGAACATGCCTGGTGGATTAATAACAACAAGAAATCATCAAATCAATCAAAACCTCAAAATACTGCTTCATCAACTTCTCATAAAGATTGTGATTGGAGTTCTAATTCAAGTGTTAGCTCTTATGAGTCTTTCTAATCTCTTGTTACTACAACTACTACTTTACCATTAATTATTGCATGTCTGTTTTTATCGCATTTTATTTATTTGATTGTTTTTAAATAATTCTTTTTTATTGAAAAAATAACAATTTTTTGTTTCTCAGAAATTTTTAATGGAATAATATTTCCTGTTTTAAAATTAATATTCTAGACCACCTATTGTAAAATGAATACAATGAATGTCACATGTTGTATTATGTAACGAATGATTAGTCCCAACTGTATTTTTTTTTTTTTTTTAGAAAAGTTCCTACTCCTACTAGAAATGACAATGAAAAAATGTCGTCATCAAAATCACATCTAGATCTCCCTATTCAAACTGAAAATGCTATATCTCTTCTTATAGTCTCTCCATACCTACCCATTTCTTCACAACAACAACTTGATCACGTCTACCTTATTGAACAAGTCATCCATGAATTTGTCCGCATCATAAACTATTCATGGTATAATGAAACTATACGAATCCATCTATCGTACAACACTGAGATGGGATATTTTTTACACGGCATAACGCAGTGTGGGATTGCCACAATGGATACGGAAATGGTGTTGGGAGTGGGAAGGATGGTTTCAACGAAGTTTAGGGATGAGGTGTGGGTAAGAGTGCATGATGATATGGGGGATTTGGTATTGGTAAATGCTGGGGAGGTGTTGGAGGAAGAAGTAGCTATGAATCAGGGATGGATATTTAATGGGATGTTTACGGTGTTGGAAAATGTGGAAAGGGACTTGGAAGGCTGGATTGCGGTTGATGAAGCTTTTAGGTATATTAAAAGTGGTGGGAAGTATCGACATTCTGAAGTATTGTCAACAGTTGGCATGAAGAAAGCAGACCAAGTAGTAACCGATGATTCACAATGGTCACATTGGGCAAAAGTTCAACTACCTTCCAAAGTTGTTTCCTTTCTGAAAAAATATCCTCACCTTTTAGCCCAGTCGCTCTCATACGTAATAAGAGATGACAACAGTCTCCCACCTATCTCTTATTCAACTGTCCCTAAAACTGTTGAGCTAACAAATTTTGTTTCCACATCATTACAGTTCTCGCAAACTTCAATTGCATTTGCTTTAATGGAAATCAAAAATGGAGGACTCAAATCATGGGCCAATAAACATATCCCTATCAACCCATCATCGTCGGAAACGCAACTGTCATTCCTTATTGGTGCAGCAATCTTATTTGGACTAGAATCAATACTGCAAGAAAAATCCCAATCACTTACCCTTGGCACATCTTCCGATGTACCTTCTGCAGACTATATCCGTCTACACCTAAACGATTCAATCCTTACACAAACTCTCATCAACTCCTACCCCGACTTCAAATCCACAACATCACCACCCCCACGCGAACATCTAGAATCATACCTTAACTCACGACACAACCCACCTAACCGACATAACTGGATTCAATCATACCTTGATACCCCTGATTTATCACCTTCCCAAATCCAATCATTACCAACCAAAGAAGACGATTTCACTGAGTTGGTCAATCTTGTTGAAAATAGTAATGTCCTTAATGTTGATGATGATGATGATGTGGGAAAATGGGAAGCTGATCTTCCAACGGTGATCAACGATTTAGAAGAAAAGTTTAAAATTGACGATGATAATTATGACTCTGATGATGTTGATGATAGTAATGAAAATGAAGATGCCGGTGGCGATGAGAATGTTGATTTACCGGAGGGAATGGATGAAGATGACTTTTTTGAATTCTTTCTGAAAGAAGCCCTTAACTTAAGTCCGGAAGAAATAGAATCTTGTAGAGCAAATCATCATGAACACCCTGATTTGAAGAGAAGGTTAGATGACTTAAATGAATAACATTTTTTGTTTTTTTACTCGTAATAATTTATATAAACATGTATATATTGATGTATATGTATCTAGGTATATGTATTGATGTGTGTATCTAGACTTGTATATTAATACAATAGAACTATTATGTTATATATTTGCCTTCGAAATGCTCTTATTTTCCTTCTTTTTTTTTTTTTTTTTGGAAATGAAAAGTCTAATTTTGGAAATAATTTCTGTTTTTAGAAAGGTTAACTTTTTCAAATGCTTTCTAATATGTACTTTTATATATGGTGTCTACATGCAGAGATTACTTCCATACACAAATAAGCATTGCATTTTATACAACATGAAACTACTAATCGTCTTCACCTTCCAAAACAGCCAAAAAACCACCCACCAAATGTAAACTTCCGGTAACCAAAACTTGTTTCTGCATTTTTTGCTCATCACCAAGACCCTTCAGACTTCTAATAAAATTAATCGAATCTTCAATATTTGGGAAAATATGTCTTTCACTTTTTGGATCAATTTGTTGCCATGAGGTAGCTAAAGATTTTTGTACGGTTAGGTTATCGACTTGTTGTTTCGACGTGTTCAAGGAAGTTAGTTCAGCAGAGTAGTTGCCGGAAGACCAAGTTATGTTTGTGCAGAAGATGACGTAGTCAAAGTGGACGTTGCTGAGAGCTTGGGAGAGAGTGGAGATGAGAGATGTGGCATCACGAGTTTGTTGGTTGAAAAGAAGGATTTTGTGTGAATTGGTAGTATTGGTGGCTTTAGTAGAAAACCATAATCCAGCTTGTTGAATACTTTCTAGAGTATGCGCACCATCCAAATACCAAGTAACATTTGAATCAACAATCGTCTGACATCTACCTGGCCAAGTAGCTTTTTCTAGACCCGAAACAAACTTGGAAGGAAGTGGATTAATTGAGGTGATGTTGGCACCGATAGCATTAAGATGTTCTTGGGCAAGAGAAATTGCAAGTGTGGCATTGAGTTCTTGAAATTTACCAGCAAGTCCAAGTGTAATTGAATCAAGTTGTGGATGTCGATCAAGAACAGTCAATTGAGTATTACGAGATTCTGCCTTTCGTTTAAGAACAGCCAGAGCACCTTCCGGTTGCACAACCGTCAACGCCTTGGCCGAATGTTTATAAATCCCACCTTTATTCTCCGCAATAGATTCAATAGTATCCCCTAAAATATTAACATGATCAATCCCAAGTGAACTAACACCTGTAGCTGTAGGTTCCAAAATAATATTCGTCGAATCATACTCTCCACCAATCCCTACCTCATAAATCGCATTCTTAATCCCTTCTCTCAAAAAAACATGAAACGACATCAACGTCAAATACCTAAAATAATTAGGCTTAATCCCTTTACCCATCTCTGGAAACTTCTCCAAATCACTCTCCGTCTCTTCCAACCTATCAAAAACTTCAAAAAAATACTTTGTAAACTTTTCCTTCGAAATAGGTTCCCCATTAATCCTAATCCTTTCTCTCACCGACTTCAAGTGTGGTGAAGTATACAATCCAATATCCCCAACAAATTCCTTACCATACTCTTTCAAAATACTCTGAACAAACGCACACGTTGATCCTTTCCCTTTAGTTCCCGTAACATGAACAATCTTCAATTCATTAAAATCACTCTGCTTATACCCTGCCCTCCTTGCCCATTCCACCATCTGAGGAATCGCCATCTCATTCCCCTTAATCCCTGCCTTACGAATGGCATCAATTGTTGCAAAATTGGATTGAAGATTGTTCAATGCATGAATTGCTTCTTCATACGTCCGTGTGGTACTAGTAGTAGTTGTAGACATCCTTCGTGTTCCCAAAACTTGTAGTAAAAATCTCATACAGTGTGTGGGTGGTTGGGTAATTGAATCAGTGGGATTCGGAGAAACTGTGAATGGTATAATAACAAATTAGAAAGACACAAAAGAAAAAGAAAAAATAGGTTGAAAAGTAATATAATAGTACGGATGTGGCTTGAGAAGATGTTGGGAGAAGATATTTTATAGGCTCACCCGGAGGGTAACGGTAAAAATCCCTGAAATAATTAAACTAATCGCATCATAGAATTTACAACTCATCATCACGTCTTTAACATACAAATAAATGTTAATTTATGCTCGTATTAGGTAAGTATATATCAGTAAATAAAGGTAAATTTTCCATCTACTGCGACTTTTTTGATTCAATAGTACTATTTCTATTCTTCCTACTAGACGTATTTTGTCTTCGAACAGTAAGTTTTTCCAGAATATAATCTGTATCAAATAATTCAAATATAAACTTTCGCACTGGCAATTTATATTTGTATTTCTCAATCAAATTCATAGCCTCAAGGAATTGTTCTGTAGATCGGAATCGGTCTCCATGTTTGCGTGATAGTTCAACTAGACTCTTTGACGATTCATTTGCTAGTATCTGATTACTCAAGTTAGAAAGTGCTTTAGTAATTGCACTTTTCACTTGATCCGTTTCAACTTCTGGGAATGCAACTTCTTTCATCTCATCAATTGAATCTTCTTCCTGCTCATCCTGTATTTTATTTTTGCGTGGTGTCACATAATTATTAAAAAATCGATTCAAGTTCCGAGGAATACAAATTCCTGAAGGAAATCCCACAGATTTATAGGAACTTATCCACCCCATTTCATCAAGTATTTCCAATCCTTCAACCGTAGAAGATACAAGTCCCAAAACATAAAATGCTGTTCCTTTAAGACTAAGAATTTTCGAATTTTCTGCAATGCAAATTATATCTGAAATCACTCTACTAGATTCCAAAAATGCTGACCCTAATGAATTTGATCCAGCATGACCAACGGCCCAGAGACAACCCTTAACCTTTTTCAATACTTCAGTATCAGCACCAGATGATAATTGTTTATTCTCATAAATATAAGCACAAAAAGTCTCAAAATGACCTTTCGATCTTAAAAGTTGACACCCTTCCTCAGTCAATGTAATTTCTCCATAGAAGTGCCTTGGAACAATACTCAAATGTCTATCTTTCTCTTTCCCTAAAACTGGCCATAATGACAACGCTTTTTCAAGATATTCTTCAATCTGTGACACATAATTTTCATTTTGTCCATGAAACCAATTATCCATTTCTTGATGAACATACTCAAGTTCCATCAGATACTGAAATCCTTTCGATGTAGACAAAAATTTAAGAAGTAGAGGATTTCCAATATCTCCTAGATGATCTAATGAAGGCTGTAAATGAACAAAGTATTCCAAATTTCCGGGGTCTTTACAAAACTCTTCCAACACCTCAACTGCCAATTTGCAAACCTCTACTTCAGGATCATATAACTGCGTCATCAACAATGTAATTGCCCACTTCTGTGTATCTTCTTTTGAGTTTTTCAGCTTTTTCAAATGTGCTGTAGCAAAAAGTCTCACATTTTTATGTCCCGTAGTTAACGCTTTGGCCAAAATAATCCGTGGATGTCCTTGAAGATCAAAATCCATTGACCTAAGAAAGTTACATATCAAATCCTCACGACTTCTAAGTTCGCTTAAATGATAAAACATGTTAAACATGTTTCGGTTTTCCATCATAGCCATTCCATTAGGATCTGCACTCAATGTACCAAGTAAACTAAAATAACCTGCGCTTAGGGTAGTTTCCAGTCGATGCTTAGAGAATAAAGGATCTGCTGAACTTATCCCACTCATTGGGTCCAACTGGGCCAAACACTCAGCAATCTGACTCAATAGTTTATTCTCATTTAAATATTTTATTCCTTCTTTGCTCTGTAACAATGTTTTAAATAAAACAATCCCAACTTTAACACATTTCTGGTTGGGCCGTGTCTTTTTAATAGAGGAAAACCTATATTTAAAGGGTCGGTAAAATGACATAAGTCGTTTCATAAATTTTGTAGTCTTAATAGCTTCTTCTAATCGTTTCGGACTCCGTAGTGGTCCTTGGATCAATTCTGTAAGTACATCCCAGTTCCAGCGCGTAAATGTTTTGGTGGTCAAAACATGGGTGTCCGCTAGTAATTGTCGGAAACTAGCATCATCAATCTGAACACCCAATTTCATCTTGACTTGCATCGAAAGTGATGATTCTTTATTATAATCTAAATCCTTTGGATACCTTGACTTGAAGATTTTCTGTGATATCTGATCAATTTTAAATATCGCAGCTGATGACAAAGATTTAATATCTCCCATTGCAGCAGCTTCTTCCATTAACCCCGGAAATGTCATCAAATTGTAAAGTGATTCTTGAGGTAGTACTGTTGAACCAATATCAATAATTTCCCCAATTAACAATGTGGCTCGACGCGTGTTACCTGTATCCTCATTTTTAATAATAACTTGAAATAAATTTTGTAAAAGATCACAATTTAAAAGTACTGATAACAGTAAGGATGTATAACCTTTAGTGAAATGTGAGTCTGGAGAAGATATAGCTGTACTATCTTTACCAAAAAAGTCTAATGGAGTTTCTGCAATACGTCCATAAGTAGTCAACCGACGACCAGTGAGAAAAGACGTCGTCCAAGATACCGATTTCACTCTCAGAATGGCAAAAAATACGTCCATAAGCTTATCACGTACTTGAGGAGTAGGATATCGTAGACAAGCAATCAACGATCGAAGAGAAAAAAAATCATTGGTACACAAACTAACTAGCCCAGGCCAAGTTGATAACACAGCTGATAATATACGTGCACTATTATTCAATTTTTCTGAATGAACATGTCCTTTAAGTTGAACGTCAGTAAATGGTGAAATCAATAACTCCAAATCATTGTCTAAGCACAGTTCGGTTCGGTATTTTGGATTACTCAATACATGTAAAAGAGTCATACATATCGAAGGAGAAAGTTCGTACGGCCCATCGATACAAGCCTGAAGAAGAACGCGGGTTCCTCCAGCTTGGTGCACAACAATTGGACAATATATATACATTTCTGCAATAGTCTCAATAACAATATTCTTCAATAAATCATCGGTTTGTTCGCAGACTGACACTAATGCTCTAACTATTCCAACTGAAACATTTTTACCGTGATCTGGGAATTCACACATGGCTCGAAGTAGTTTTAGTGCTTGTATCCGTTCAATATGACACTTAGAATCTTTCGTTAACGTTCTAATGATAAATATATCAATATGAAGCCGATGCAAACTTTGAATTGATTCTGCACTGGTAATTGAATATCGAGCAAGACGAAATCCAGCAGCGATCATTTCTGTTCGTGGGCTAAGAATAAACATGCGAATTCTGGGCCAGGTTGTTAGCTTCATATTGCATTGATAAAACAGAGTAACTTACTTTCCATATATTTGAGAAATGACAAGATCGTATGTCAGTTCTGTGTGAAATTGAAGCAGAGATACAAGACTATTTGAAAGCTCCACTAATTGTTCCGGACTTTGTTGTTGATCTTCTAAGGACTTCATAATATCCTCGAGGGAAACTGTCGGGCTAGAGGGTTGTGAGTCGGTATCTATGAAAGTGTTAAATACTTGTGCTTTTTGTATGTTAATAAATGAAACCTACCTTGTCCATCTGATTCCTCCTTTTGGTCAATTGTTGCAAGAATTTTGCTTGATCTTAGTTCTGTTGTCCCGAAGTCATCTTGATACGTTTCGAGAGCAGATTCTACAGAGTAGGAAATTAATACTGAAATTCAAAAGTCACAATAACAAAAAAGAATGCCATACTTGACACACCAAGCTCTTGTAGGTGATCTTCTAAAAGTGAAATCTTTGCGTTCACAGCATCTAATTGTGATTCAACTAATTGTTGACGAGCGTCGAGATCTTTTAGAAGTTGAACTTTCACTGGTTGCCGTTTCTGTTCATCTAAAACCTGTAACATATTCTCAGCCCCTCTTCTAATCTGATTTTCAACCTTTAGTTGACTCAACAGATCTTGCAGTCGACCGGAAGTCGAAGGACCAGACCGAGTTGATTCTGAACTACGACGTTCTGAGCTCAGAAGCCGTAAATCAGGGTAGGAAATATTTCGGGCATTAGGTGCCTTACTATCTAGACGACCAGAGCCACCTTCAGCTGGTGTCTCTCGCAATGTATCCATTTCATGAAGCTGCCAGTTTGATATTATTCCACTTGGACCTTGATAAGGTTAGGATTATCGAGACATCAGGATTTATCTTGGGGATCAGATACCCGTGACGTAATTTTCTGATTACTGCATTAAGAGTAAAAGTGAGAACGAGTGAAATTTTCAAAAAATAAAAAAATGAAATAAAAAACACACCCCAATAATTGGATCGTATTCCATCGATATTGTAACTACTTTAGAATAACCTCCCGTTAAGATACGAAACTTAAGGCATACATTAGCAAAAGGTCATAATTGGCTGATAATCTTGACCGTTCGCAATGAATAGGCTACTGCCACGAAGGGCTATCGTTAACTGTAGGCCTCAGGTAACGATATTTGCGGTGATAACCAACACTGTCCCTTTGAGCCTACACTCGAGAAAAATTGGGAGTAGATTATACAACTCCGCTAATTTATCATCCAAGGTGATATCAGACGCACCGCAAAATCCATATTTATACGATTATATTCATACGAATCTACAAAAGTTTTCTGGAGCCCGATTATGTGACCTACCTGGAACTTCTCTTATTGGCGAACTTACAAAATTCAAATCAGACCATAGTATAGTAGACAAATTAAGTCATTCAGAGGAATTTCGATCTATTCTCACTGAATTAAAATCAAAATATCCAGATGCTCATGCTATTAATGACTTGATCTCGGGAAATCGATTCACAACAGCTGCACTGTATATCACCACATTGATTCAAAGTCCTCTTAGAGATACTGCTATAATAATATTATTAGATGAGCTCTGTGATATTCTTGTTAAGGGAGAGAATGAATTAGTTACATCTATTTTGAAATTTTTAAGTGAAAACTACCCACAACCGTATTTTGAAGAGGTAACTATAGATCCTCACGCCGATTCATTAACGAATGCCAAATCACTGATCAAAATATTATGCACTATGGGTAAGCCATTAATAGCATCTTCATTTTGCCTTAAACTTGACACTGTCCATCTAATAGATCAAGATATGGTACAAAATATTATTAAACTTTTACTTATTCCTAGTCATCCTTTAGCTCCCTTCAACATTAAAGCTATAGCAACATTGAACAAAAAACTTTCAAAATATAAACCAATTCTTACTGCGGATGAAAAATCTGAGGTGGTAGACCTTGCATTAAATTTTTCCGTCTCAAAATTCCCTTCAATGCTCAATGATGTTCAAAATCTACTACATCATATGAAAGGGGATCCTGTACCTATTCGAATGCTATACAAAATATTACGCCAAAACCTTGTATTTAACAACACTTCTAGAGCTTCTCGAGTAATGAAAGAAATCTTAAATCGAAGCACAGATATTACTGATTTTAACCCGCTAATTTTAGCGAATGCTATTCGTCATTTCTCTAAGACCACTCAATACAGAGCACTTGCCGAAGAAATTGTTGCAAGGATCCCAGAGAGCCTTTATAACGCAGGTGGAATTACCGAATCGCTTCTTTCTTTTTGTGCACGAACGAAAAATGAAAATCTTGCACTCAAAGTTTACAATAAAATTGAAACTCCTATCCGAAGATCTGTATTAACATCCCTTTTGCATTTGCATCTCACCTTTGACGATAGTTCTGGATCTGAGAAAATCTTGAAAGAAATAAGTCGAAGAAATGAATCGTTATTACCGATAGAGTTTGCTTTAATTGTTCAAGCTATGGTAAGGGACACAGATGGTTTGAACCGAGCTGCCGAAGTTGTACGGAAAAATTCCCCGTCACTGGCAAGAAAAGCGTATCCAATTATTATCAATAAAGCTATTGACCAGAAAAACAAAGAACTTGTCGAAGAATTTATTGATCTTGCCTATATGAATCTACTTGAAAACGATCAGACGTTTGATTCTATTTCCATTTTAATAATAAAACAGATTCTTGCTACACAAGGATCAAAAGAAGCACGATTACAGTGGCTTCAATGGAAGAGTGGAAAACATACAGCATCAAAGATTCGACTTCCTTCGAAGCCGCAACAAATCATTGCCATTAGATCAATTATTGATAAGGCTGCAGTGGAAGGTGAAAATAAAGTTGTTCAATGGGGAATGTATGAACTGCGACTTTTAGGGGTTCATGTTTCAGACATACGAAAGGAACTAATAAGAAGGCTTGATATTAGAAATCGGAAGACAGAATAATCAATTTCATCATTATATTGATTTCCCTTGATGATTCGATTCTCTTTCCATAGCATTACTAACTTCAGTATGTATATATTATAGACATCATTTTTAGAATTAACGACTTTTTGCATAATAATTACATGATAGATTAAAACTAATAAAACTACTTCGTTTTACCTTTCTTTCAGACAGAAACTAATTATACCTACAATATGTACCTATATAACTCTAGATGCTTCTAGTACATATACCTTTTGATTTTATTATGAGGGTTAGGGTCAAATGAAGATGCTGAAAAGGTTGAAATTGGAAAGGTCATAGAACTTTTTAATCATATTTCAAGTCATAATTCCACTTGTCGTTATGTTACATACTTGAAAACTTTCCTCAGTACACAAGGATGGAACAAGCTTTTCTATATTCTGTAGACGATGTTCTGCAAAAGCTAGAGGTAGATCCAACCACTGGACTTAGCTCGTCTCAAGTAAAGGAAAAATTAAAGTTATACGGCCCAAATGCGATAAAAGATGATGAAAAATCATCATTAATATCACTGATAGTCGCTCAGTTCAATGATCAACTTACTCTCATTTTATTAACGTCGGCTCTTATATCATTTATCCTTGCTTTTTTTGAAGAGGATTTTACCTTTTCCGCTTTTATTGATGCCGGTGTTATCATGACAATCTTGATTTTGAATGCTATCGTTGGGGTCAAGCAAGAACAGAGTGCCGAGGAATCAATTGCTGCACTAGGTGAATATTCGGCTGGAGAATGCAAAGCGTTAAGGGATGGTGTTTTTGTCAAATTGTCACCTACAGAGCTTTTACCGGGTGATATTATTGATTTATCCGTCGGTGATCTTATTCCTGCTGATTGTAGACTCATCAGCATCACGTCTAAGACATTTCAAGTAGATCAATCAATTCTTACCGGCGAAAGTGAGACTATTTCGAAAACAGTTGGTGTAGTAGGTGACGCTAACGCTGTCAAACAAGATCAGAACAATATCGTTTTTTCAGGTACAACCGTTTCAAATGGCCACGCCCGTGCAGTCGTTGTTCTTATCGGTACAAGAACTGCTATTGGTGATATTCATATGAGTATAGTAAGTCAGATTTCTGTTCCAACACCATTGAAGGAAAAGCTTGACGACTTTGGCGATTCTCTTGCCAAGGTAATTACTGTTATTTGTATTACAGTCTGGTTGATAAATTTTCATAATTTTTTTGATCCTGTACACAAAGGATGGCTTAAAGGCGCAATTTACTATTTTAAAATTGCTATAGCCCTCGCTGTTGCTGCAATACCGGAAGGTCTTGCTGTGGTCATTACAACTTGCCTGGCTCTTGGAACGAAGAAGATGGCTCGCCGAAATGCTATTGTAAGAAATCTTCCAAGTGTTGAAACATTGGGAAGTACTACTGTAATCTGTTCGGACAAAACTGGAACATTGACATCCAACCAAATGTGTGTAAACAAACTTGCTTATCTGAGCCCTAGGGGAACTGTTGTCAACCTCGATGTTGAAGGATTTGATTTTACCCCTAGTGGTGTTGTTACTCTTGATAACGAAGTTCAAACAGTGGAAAACAACGTTACTCTTGAAGCCCTTGGGGTTTTGTGTTCTCTCTGTAATAATTCTAAACTGACATTTTCAGATCAAAAATATGGCTTCGTGGGTGAATCAACTGAAGCATCGCTGAGAGTTTTGGTGGAAAAGTTGCGACCATCATTTGGATCCACTTCAATTATTCCCGCAAATGATTATTATGAGTCTAATTGTGAAAAGTTGCATACTCTTGAATTTTCTCGAGAAAGGAAATCTATGTCAGTTGTGGTCAAGTCTCGTGAAGATACTCTACTTTTAGTCAAAGGTGCTTTAGAAACCTTGCTGCCCCGTTCGTCGTCTTTTTCATTTCAGAGTGGTTCTACCCTTTTACAGTCTCCTATGACATCAGATGTATCTCAAAATTTATTGAACATTGCTAAAACATATGGTGAACAAGGCTTCCGTATTATAGCATTTGCGCAAAAATCTTTGAATAATCAAAATCTGCTACTAAAAGCTGAAAATGCCAATACTAATGAAGAATTTCTTCAAGTTGAACGTGACTTGTCAATAATTGGATTTGCCGCTGTATGTGATCCTCCCAGGCCTGAGGTTCATAGGAGTATTGAAATATGCGATAAAGCCGGTATCAGAGTTATTGTAATCACAGGTGACAGTAAGCCTACTGCTGAAGCTATCTGCAGAAGTATTGGGATTTTTAAAGAAGAAGAATGTACGGATGGCCTTTCTTTCACTGGAAGAGATCTTGATACAATGCCGGAGGAATTAATTTTGAATACTCTCAGCAATGCTAGACTTTTTTCTCGAGTAGAGCCGAGACACAAGGTATTTATTGTTGAAAAGTTGCAAGAATTACGTGAAGTTGTCGCTGTAACTGGTGATGGTGTAAACGATGCGCCAGCTCTTAAACGTGCTGATATAGGAATTGCAATGGGTAGTGGCACAGATGTTGCCAGACTTTCAGCTGATATGGTTCTTGCTGATAATAATTTTAGTACCATTGAAGTTGCAATTGAGGAGGGTAGGACTATTTATAACAATAGTAAACAGTTCATCCGTTATTTGATTTCTTCTAATATTGGTGAAGTTATCTCAATATTTTTGACTGCCCTTCTCGGAATACCTGAGGCATTAATTCCTGTACAATTGCTTTGGGTTAATCTTGTTACAGATGGTCTTCCAGCAACAGCATTAGGATTTAATCCTGCAGATAATGAAGTTATGTCGCGCCCCCCTCGTCCTAGAGATGAAGGAATTGTGAATAAGTGGCTCTTTTTTAGATATATGATTGTTGGAACTTACGTTGGTATTGCTACTGTATATGGTTATATTTGGTGGTTTGTTAATTACGTTGGAGGTCCCCAAATAAGCTTTTATCAACTATCCCATTTCCACAATTGTTCTACGGAATTTAATGAAATTGGATGTGAGATCTTTACCAATGATTTTGCTAAGCATGGTTCCTCCATGTCCCTTTCGATATTAGTTATTATTGAGATGCTCAATGCTGCTAACAATCTTTCAGAATCAGACAGTCTCCTATCCTTCCCTATATGGAAGAACCCATACTTGGTCTATGCTATTTTATTATCTGTGGCGCTACATTTGGTAATTTTGTACGTTCCTTTTTTTCAAGTTCTCTTTGACACCGTTCCTCTCAATGCTTCGGAATGGTATGCTGTTTTATGCATTAGTTTTCCTGTCATACTTCTAGACGAGGGATGCAAATTTGCTGAAAGATATCTAATTTTTAACCACTCTTTAGACTTGAAAGAAAAAAAAATTAAAGTGATGTAATAACAACATCTTATATTTTTATTCATAGAAATATAGAACTCTGCTTATTGTTATTTTTATAGATTAAAAAATAAAATACAAGAATAAAAGTTTCTAAATTTGTACTACCTATACATGTATGTACATATGAATTTATTTCCTGCCTATGTAGAAAACATATTAGTTTACTTGTTTGTTAAATTTCAAGGTCGTTTTTTAATTTTAATTCAATAGCATATATATATATATATATATATATTTAGCTTTATTTTGCTATGTTGTTATAAAAAATACAACAAATTTTTTTGCATAGTTTTTTTTTCATGATATTTAACCTTTTCCCATCTTGTAGTCATAGGAAACGATTGTTGAAGTTCAAAACAGTTGAGATTTGCAATTGTGACTACAAGATGGGAAAGGGTTAAATATCATGGACACTAGGTAAAAATCTTTGGTTCTATTTTGTATACCCAATCGGTGCTAAAAATAAAAAAAATAACTAAGGTCACGGCTAATCCTTGGAATATCAGCATATAAAGAAAACAATAACATTCCAATAACATAACTCACAATTAGAGGCGATTTTGGTGTTTGAATCAGATTTATCTAATTGATTTTATTACCACAAGTAAAGTCATGGAATGTACGTCTTCTACTTGAAACCCTTCATAGAATTTAAGGTACTAATCGGTACAAATTTGTTTAGCACAACAAGAGAAGTTAGACGATCCTTCTTCTTCAAAAAATAATTCAACCATTGAAAACAATGACCAAAGTGATAAATCCATGATGGGTGAAGGGAAAGGAGTACGAAAGACAGACGACTTCTTTCCACGGAGTAAATTACCTCCAAATATTGATTCAACCATGTCAGAATCCCAACCCAATGAAGAGTTACTCGATAAAAGTACTAATAACAATGAAGTTTTGGAAATTTCAAGAAATTCAAATTTGGTAGATAGAGATTCACATTTAGGAATTAACTTAATACGCGACAAGAACCAGGAAAAGATGCCAATAGAAGTAAAATCACAAAAAAATTTATGTTCACCGAAGTTAATAGCTCCGCCACAGTCTCTCGGTGAAAAAGAATTACAGGATGTACGTGAGATTACTGTTCAAGTTAAAGACGCTATTCTCTCTGTAGCAAATAATGAAGTGACAAAACCATCTCAGTTGGTGGCATCGGTCGTCACACATGAACTGATGGAGCTCGATCCACATCCATCGGTAAACGAAAACGAGGCAAAGGAAATTGAACTAGATTCTACTTTACAAATTGAATCGCATGGACATGTTATTACAGTATCAACCAACCGATCAGATACGGGAACTTCGAGTAACTTGAATATTTCACAAACTGCAACTAGCAATATTGAACAAGAAGAATCTTCAAAGGCTAACAACGCTATTCTTTTTGAAGACATCAATAAGCCGAATGACAAAAAGGAAAATTCTCAAAAGTATCCGGTGACTATCCCAAATGAAGAACAAGTTTCTGAAATTTTAAATCAGGCGTCAGACCATATTACATTATCCACTGATAAAGTTCAATCAGATACTTCAATTAATAGTCCCATTATTACTCTGAGACCAGACGAAAGTGATTCTAAATTAGTAATGTCTACTAGTAATTCTCCGACTTTGCCTACAAAGCTGAGGAATAGAAGCTTAGATATTTCCTTTTTAAACCCTTTTCGAAAACAAACTCGAAACTTCCCTCACATCCAAGAAGCGCCACTTGAATTTGAGTTAAATCAAGACGGCTCATATGCTGTATCTAATAAAGTAATAGAAGGTTTTGAAAAATTATATCCATCCGCAGAAACACAAAGTCTGGTACCTGAAGTCGTTGAAGAGAAGGCTACTCGGATCCCGAGTATAAGAGGGAGATATAAACGATACAGGAATAATTCAAAATCAAGACCAATATATTACAGATGCAAAGGATTTTATGAAGAGAACGATTATGATCATGATTACGACGATAATGATAAAGAGATTACTGAGGCTAGCACAACATCTGGAGGAGAGGTCAAGACCGGTACATTATCGGTAGTTGATATTTCTAGTGGAGAATATGAGGACCCTGATACCTTTTTTAATGAAAGAAATAATTTCCTGAACTCGGTACACGATTCTTCGGAACCTGAGGAATTAGAACTACTAACGAGAAATACTGATAGCTATAATATCAACAAAACTGATTCGTTAAAACAGAGGGATTTCAGTGTTAAAAATAATTTAAGAGATAATTTAGTTGATAAATCTATTGTATTTACGAACAATGGAGATTCTTCATCTGAATCAAAGACTATTTCTTCACCTAAAGATTCTGCAACATTAGAAAATAAAGTAGTGAGTACTTTAAAGACAGGTGATAGAGATATTGAAAACTTTTCCTTTACCACAGATTTGGAGTTGTCCGCAGAACAATTTCTAGAGTCTTTGAATGTTCCGGTAAAACAACCATCTATTACTAGCTCGATATCATCCCCATCTAAAGGAGCTGCTTCTCATAATGTTTCTCAACAGAAACAAAAGGAAGACTTCATGTTGGCAGCAGCAGCTATGTCAGCTTTTGAGTCATCTAAGCATAGAAAAATGGATGTTCCTAAAAACTCGGATCAAGATTCATTTCCTCCAGATGTCTCACACTTAGTATCGTGCTCTGGTATATTACCTCATATGGTTTTATTCCAAAATTGTCTTGATGAAAAATCACGACTTCTTACTCACAGTGAATTCAAACTTGAAGTAGATTCTGCAACACCAGGGAGAAGACTCAGTTTAATTTTAGAAAGCATTTTAGAAGTTTCTGATACTATCGATACTGAAAATATAACTGTGCCGTTAGTCGACCACTTTGTTAATCATTTATTAACTCCTGAAGTAAGAGAGAAATACGGCATCACTACTATTTTTCCTCCAAGAACTTCCTTTTCCTTTCAGAACTTTCCTGTATCTGACCGTGTTTCAATAATTATAGCAATTTTACAATACGTATTTGATAATTCTACTATATTAAAAGAAATCCTGACTAAATCTTCTATCAACAACCACCTCAAATTTTCTGGACAAAGAGAACTCGGGAAAACTGAAAAAATCCTTGGTCAAGATCATAATGGAAATATATATTGGATGATTGGAAACATAGACAAATTTTCAATCCACAAATGTGCTCTTGACGTTAGAAATAATGTGTTTCTATGGAACAATGTTTGTGAGGATAGATCGCAGCTATCAGAATTGCGAAATTCCTTGCCTAGTAAACATGAAGGCGAATCTGATTGTTTATTAGATAATTTAGAGAAGTTGATTGAAAGCATGACCGGAGATGAGAAAATTCCGCCACCTCATGATTTTGAAAACAATTTTGAACGTGAAAGTGCCGTACGATCTTTAATGAATCAGAAGTCACTCAATGAGGATATTCCACCGGAGGGTGCTGTATCAGACAAACCTCCACCGGAGGATGTTCAACCTAAGGATGTTCCTCCTACGAATGCTCCAGCTGTAATTCCTGTTATCGACATTTCTAGTGATGATGATGAAGAAACTTTGATCCGTCACTCAAAAAATAAAAGGAAGAAGTTAAGCCCATATGATAATATCACTTTGGTGTCAAAATCTGAACAAAAATTGGAAAGCGATTCACAATTTGTACCACTATCTGAATTGGACTCTGAACCTAAGTTTAAACCAGGAACTAAACTGGATGAGAAAACAAAACTGGCAACTGGTCAAAGAAAGAGAGGACGCCCTCGTAAATACGAGAATTTAGTACCATTTCCTCCGAAAAAGAAAAACAACCATGATTCTGGTGGTTTATTCACTGCCCAAGAAGAAACTTCACTGCCAATTGAAATCACTAAAGTTACTTCCATGAATCGTCATGTTGTTGCATACATCGATTTAGACGAGTATAGTGATCACGAAGAAGATTTGGTATTTTCAGACATCAATACAGAGACGTCAAAAATACCTTTGTCTATTGTTTCAGAAAATAAAATATCTTATGATGAGTTTACAAAGAGTGATGAAGAAGCAATGGAATGTCTTGCGGATCCATATTTGCATATTGAAAGTCCTGTGGTTAAACCGAATGATAAACCTTATGAATCCTACAATGATCATGTTATGTTACTTTCTGTTGTTAAAAGAGATACTGCTAGTCAAAATTCTAAGGAAGGTGAGAATATCACAAGTGATTATGAAAATAATTCTTTAGATATCAGTCATGTATCCTTGGAAAATGAAATATCATCTGAAAAATCTGTCACCGAGAAAGGTGAAGAAAATATTGATACTTCTACCATCGAAGATGTCAGAAATGAAGAGATTGGAAATTTGAAAGATTCCTATATTACAACAAAAAAAAGCCGAAATAAAATTTTATCACAAACTGACAACTTACTTTCTAATGCATTGGATACAAGTCAAAATGGAAACTATATAATTTCTATCGATAATTCGTTGAATCCTGAAGATAGTAGCAATCAATCAAATAACCTCAATAGTAATATTAACATTGGGGTTGAAAAGACAGAAGAAGTTGAGTCTCCAACACAACAGATTTCTGAAATTAGCGAGAAAGGTAAATTAGATTTACAAACTACAGAAAAAGGGCAGAAAAGTGATGATCAACCAAATGATGTACTATTTAACATTAATAAAAATATATCATTGGATTTTGATAATTCTGGCACAAGTCGACAGCCCGATGAGACCATGAAATCCGAAATACTTATAAAAACAGAACCGAAAAGTATCACAGAAACTAGGATAACACTCCTTCCAAAAAAGAACGAATCATTTGAAACTGTTGATAATGAGAATGAACATGTCAGGCCTATATCAGAAATGCCCAAATCTTCAAAAATTATTGGTAATGACGATGTACCTACTGAGCCCATTTCAGGAATAAACGGGTCTTCTGAAATTGTAGATAATGAGGATGAATCTATCCTTACTACTTCACAAATA
This sequence comes from Geotrichum siamense (nom. inval.), assembly GCA_030568955.1. Classification (NCBI taxonomy): domain Eukaryota; kingdom Fungi; phylum Ascomycota; class Dipodascomycetes; order Dipodascales; family Dipodascaceae; genus Geotrichum; species Geotrichum siamense (nom. inval.). Next base: position 3,118 of record JAJMJJ010000138.1, on the reverse strand, counting down.
CCCAACTCTTTAAAAATTATAAATGCTGGAAATGCACCTACCGTTATTTCAAATCTTCAGGAGTCTTCGGATATTATTGCTTACTGTCATGAACATACCAATATTATCTTAAATGAAGAGAATAAACCTACACAGAATATGTCAGAAATACAAGAGTCTCTCGAAATTATTGATGATGAGAAGAAACTTACCAATTCTATTTCAGAAATTCACAATTCTCCTAAGAGTCTTGGTAATGAGCATGAATCTTCTAAGCATAATGTAGGAACACACAAATCTCCTAATATATCTCATATTTACGACAATTTAAATCGCGATCATTCTGGACCTATTCCAAATACCACTCTTAACGGTATGGAAAGAGATAAAGCACCCAACTTTATACCTCCAAAAGAAGATTTCATATATGTTTCTGTAACTCCCCATGAAAATAAAGCTGTCACCAATAACGAATCATCTAGTTCGATGGATGTTTTACCTAACGGTGATAAAAATTTGCCTACCACTTTAATTTCAGATAAAACTTCTTCCCCAATGTCAATTTCAGTTGCTAATGATGAGAATCAATTGTTGGATGAAAACAATCAAATGAGTATGTCCAAGGATATTACATCAAGCTTCCGAAATAAGCCAGAAGGACTTATTTTTGATTTAAAACATTCAAACGACTCTGATGTAGTTATTAAAGAGGGACAAACTGACTCAACTATTATCCCAGGCGACACATCCAAACCTTATGAAAATGTTAAGATAGTAGCAGGCTCTCCAATCACACTTCAAAGAAATGGTGAATTCACAGAAGAAATGAGAGGTCCTGTAAATGAAATTGCGGAAGATGTGGATTCATCTAAATTCTATGATAAAAACTTTAATCTTACAGGTTTTATGAAAGATTTTAATCGAAGGGAAGAAGACATTGAAGCAGTTCAAGCATCTACTATATCTGATAATATCAGGGAATCTAAAATTTCTTCAAAAATTTATCCAGAAGTAGAAAATGCGGAAGAAATTCAAGACGAGATAACACCTGATTCCTTTTCTGTTCTTGATAATTCTGTTGAAATCGCACACTCTAGGAAAAATATTGAGGAAACACCCGAACAGAGCGCTAATTCTGACAATGATGAACTTGAGGTTTCCTTGGTAGATTCCGAAACCGTAGATGGCAATGATGAAGTAAAAGATCTTACTCCATATGACAGTGACATTGACATTGACATTGAAGATGATGTGATAAATTCTTATTCCATTGAAGATATCGTGATAAATTCTAATTCAATTGAAGATATTGTCATTGATTCTGACCCAATTGAAAATATCGAGAGAAATTCTAAACCAGTTAATGTTGCTATTGATTCCGAGTCCGGAGAATTCTTGATAAATTCTGGTCCAATTGATAAATCTATTGACAAATTACCCGATTCTATCAATGTTGGAATTATACCACCTAAAACTGTCACATCAGAAAGGTTAAAGTCTTACGTATCAGTTACTAGAAATGTGATCCCTGAAAACAATAACAGTGAGATTAGCGATTTAAACAAGGCAGAAACTTCTAGAAATGTTGATGTGAAGAAACCGATGGTGGACAAAGAAGTTCACGGCAACTTGAAAGTACGTCATATTTCCAAGATAACTGATACTGAAAGTAAGTACCGGCATATTGAATTTGATTCTTCTATATGTAACTCCATTTCGATAGATGATGTGATCCACACATTTAAACAAGATGGAATTGCTGATTCAAATTTATCAATCAAAGCGCGAAATAACTCTGCGATTTCTATGAATTCAATAGCAATATCTGATAAAAAGGAAACAGATTTAGGTGACAAATTGGATACTACATGTATCCAACTTCCAAAATTACCAAGAAAAGTTGATAAAGTTGGTAAAAAGGTTCGAAAACAAAAGCCAGCAAATAAAAAATCTGAGAATTCCCGGATCACTAGGTCCAAAGCTCAGAAAAGTTTAAAAGTAGATGAAACTGTCAATCGTCAAACTCGATCGAAAACTGCTAAATTGGTCAAACCAGAACCTGAATCTCGACATGAGGATGAAGAAATTCCCCTTGTTGAAATTAGTTCTGAAGAAGAAGATTCTGAAGAATGTTATAATTATGGTTTTACTTCTAGTGACATGTTTGATTCTTCAGATGATGAATTGTTCATTAATGATTCCAATATCGATGATTATTGGTCTTCATCTACCATGCCGAACAAACGAGTGGATACCTATCCGGATGAATACATGTTTTCACCACAACGGAAAAGACAGAAGTCTAATTACTATGATTCTATCCCACCAGATAAATCATATTCTAAATCAATTATTGAATCGTTTATTAATGATTCCAATATCAATGATTATTGGTCTTCATCTATCATGCCGAACAAACGAGTGGATACCTATCCGGATGAATACATGTTTTCACCACAACGGAAAAGACAGAAGTCTAATTACTATGATTCTATCCCACCAGATAAATCATATTCTAAATCAATTATTGAATCGTTTTCTAAAATGTTATCTACTTCACCACCCTCATCTTCACCATCTTCTTCTATATTGTCCTCATCTCCTAGCCCAGAGAAATACCAGCCATCATACAGAACAATTGATTCAGAGAGGTATAAAAATATGTCTATATTCACATCAAATTCTAATGATTTTTTTCAGCAAAGATCTCCTTCTCCAAAATGGAGTTCCTCTGCAATCCGTACAAATAACAACCATTTCAAATATTCTAATGATGATGTCCTAAATGATTATATGTCAAAGTTAGATAAAAATGGTTCCAATTTAACCAAAAGTTTTAACATACAAGCGTCGAAGCAAAAACCAAAGAACTCGTCTAGCAGATCGCAAGCAAATTTCTTACCTGCAGTTCTTGAAAAGAAGCCAGTTGAAAATCCCTTTCGATCGCGATACCGTAAAATTTCTTACATTGATGAACCTGATGTAATTGAAATTTCGGAATGATTATTTATTTATTTATTTATTTATTTATTTATTTATTTATTTATTTATTTATTTATTTATTTATTTATTTATTTATTTATTTATTTATTTATTTATTTATTTATTTATTTATTTATTTATTTATTTATTTATTTAT
>JAJMJJ010000137.1:0-38325 GCA_030568955.1 Geotrichum siamense (nom. inval.) | reverse complement strand
AAAAAAAAAAGTTGCATAAGCGAGGTCGACAAGACCATAAATGTCAATAATACCCATGTGTTTTGTATGGTACTACATGTAACACATAAATGCATGTAAAAGCTTATAAACACATACATTTAACAACAACTAAACTCAAAAAAAAAAAAAAAAAAAAGTTCGTTTCAAGCACATAATAAAATAAATAATAATATAGTTTTCATATAGCTAAATAAAATAAAAAACTACAAATCAACTTGTTATATAATAAATACCAAGGTAAGTAAAAGAATAATAAACAAAAACACTAAAAAAAAAAAATGCAAAAATAAACCCCCCATACTTTACAGGTACAACAATAACAACAACAACAACAATAATAATAATAATAGAAGCAAAATAAATATAGAACTTTCATTCTTCTGGTAAATAAGATTGTTGTCCAATGTTTGTAGATATCATCACCAAGCAAAATATATCAAAAAAAGAAAAAAAAAAATAACACGGCAATAATAAATACTGAGTTTGAGGCATTGGACACATTGGGAAACTTTTGAATAAATAATTTTTCTTCTTCTTCATCGTTTTTTCATAGGTGAAAATACACTACTTTGTGTCTTAATTGGACTGTCAAATTGTAACAATCTTTCAGCTTCAGATCGTCTGTAATCCAAAATTGGCTGAAAACCAGAAAGTTTGGGTAAAGATGAATGTGAATTATTGGTAGAGTCATTCATAGAATCATTGTTTTCATCTTCTGTCAAATCTTCTTCATCTGTTTCATTCGAATCTCTTGAAACTGCTCGTTTCACAACGCGAGCTACATCAACTCCAAATAATTCACTAGGCCCTTCATCATAGTAACTACTGAATTCAAAATAATGCCCTCTCTTACTAGTACTGCTATTAGCACTACTAGTTACCGCTCCTAACGCACTCATACTTCGCTTCTCTGGACTTCCCACAGCCCGTGAATCTTCCTCAGTATGTCCATAATGACGATAAGGAGAATAAGGGAAAAAGTCTTCAAATTCATGAGAATAGGGCAAAATATTGTTATTATTATTGCTATTTGAGGGTCGAAGTGCTGAAGGTGATAAATACTTTTGTGTGAATTGGGTTCTTTGAGGTGTTACAGTGTTCGGCGCCTTCGTCATCATTAAACCTGATCCAATTGATTTTCGTTCTGGTGATACAATAAGAGTGTTACTATTATAAACCAAATGTGTTGTACCTTCATCATTTGCAACAGGATGCCATGTACTAGGTGGTGCTCCTAAATCGGGTATACAATCAAATGTATGACGTTGCTTTTTAACACTTCCTTCATTCGGTGAGAATTCCAGAAATCTTTTCCCTAAAGGTGAAAGCGCATGAAGAAAATCTTCAGATCGAGATCGTCTTGGTGGTGTATTCATAATTTCATGCGTACTGGGTCGCGACTTGTCCCTGTTAGTTAATGTTACAGATTTTACTTGTTCATCATCTTTATCGTTGGATGCCTTTTCGGCGTCATTAGTTAAAGTAGTGCCTGAAGGAGTAGTAGTATCAGTAATAGTAATTGTAGTCGATATACCAGTATGAATTGTAGCAGTACTAGTAGTGGGGGTAGCAATAGAAATATCTTCCGTAGTAGCCAAAGCAGTAGATTCATTGTCATCAACCTGTTGATTTTTCATATCTTGCTTTTCTGACTTGGAAAACCGTCGCAGTCTAGGATTAAATGAGCCGGTTGTAAAAGTAGTTGTGTTCATATGAGAATAAACCGCAGCTCTTTTCAAGCTGCGACTTTGAAAAAAGTGAGATTCAAAAGTAGGTTCAACTAACCAGTAGTTGCCTTTACCAGGATCACCTTTTGGTCTCTCTTGTTTAATGAATGCTTTATTCAAACTGAGGTTGTGCCTAATTGAGTTTTGCCATCCACTTTTACTGTTTCGATACCAGGAAAAAGTGTCGTTAATCCATTTGTAAATCTGGGCCAATGTCAATTTCTTTTCCTTTGACATGAGAATAGCCATTCCAATTAATAACGCGTAAGAATAAGGTGGCTTGGTTCCATCGTCTACCAATATGGGAAATGGTGAATCACTGCCATTGGCAACGTTCATATTACTCTTTGTATTGTTCACGTAAGTCACATTGTTTAAATTGTTGAAGGTGGCAATAGTATTGTGATTGAAGCTGATATGATTAGGTTCCCCAGCAGAAGAAGACTCCAAGTAACCATTAGACGAACTTGTGGTGGCTGTGAAGGAAGAAAGGGGGGAACTATTGACGGGTGAAGCTGGAGTAGGAAAAAAGTTTTCTTTGGAATCTTCCGAATGCTTTAAAGGAGTAGTCGAAGTGAACGATCCATTAGCCACGGCGACAGCGGCAGCACGCGCAGCAGCAGTAGATCTTGATGAAAGAGGAGAAGAATCCAATGCTACAAGTGTCGATTTTGACGATTTGGTAATATTGAGGGAGTTCGGAGTTATCAGAGCTGGTTTCATGTTGAGCTGCTGGGAATTTTCGGTGAATGTTGATGAAGTAGAGCCAGGATGATCAGGAATTCGTGATTTGGATTTCGATTCTGGCGGTGTTAATTTGAGTGATGTTGATGGAGGAGGAGGAAGATGTACCGAATTCAACGATTTGAGGATCTTATCGGAAGAAGAAGAAGAGGAGGAGGATAATGAAGGAGGTGTCTGCTTCATTTGAAGAAGATGGTGCTAGAAGAAGATGCTGTTTGAAGAATATCGTGAATTGATTGAAAATAGTGATAACGATGGAAATGGTGGAGATGATGACATGGAAGGAAGCGAAGAAAAAGACGAAAAAGAAGAAAAAAAAAGAAAAAAAAAAAAAAAGAAAAAAAAAGTTTGTTTGGAATGGACACAAAGAAAAATTGCTTTTTCCAGGTCTTGCACAAAACGCGTTTTGTTGCTTTTTCTTTTTCCATGTCGCGTTAATCCCGTGTGTTTTTATTTCTCTATTGGGTTTAAAGTTTTCCGCCTTAGGTAAAATTTCTACGACGGTGATGATCGCTGTAAATCCACTGCCACCTACTTGGTGATACTTTACCCATCATGTCTTCAAATGCTATCACTGCTGTCAACACTATCTACCCTGGTACAGTTGTCTATTTGGCCACTACAAATCAATATCAAATAATCGTTCCGGAAACTGATCTCATAGTACGTTATCAATTACCTTCGGACTATCCAAATGATCCTCCAATCATCTCAAGTGTCAATACCGGAACACATCAAGAAACCTTCGATAAAGAAAAATCAAAGGCTATTCTAGAATCTGTTCTACCGTTTAATGATCCTTCGACTGAAAGCTGGCTTCTCGACTATATTAATGCTCTAAAGGACATGTACGATGATAACGCTGCTGAGTGCGATCCTTCACTAAACATGGAGAAAAAAATTGTTCATGTTGCTGAAGATCTTGACAGGGAAACTGTTACAAATTGGATTACAAGTCGGCCGCTTAACGATAGAAAATCTACATTTATTGGATTAGCGAAGAAAGTCAATAGTTTTGAACAATATATTAACGATATCAGAGTATTAAAAAGTGATTCTCATGTTTCACAAGCTGATCATGTCACTACAGCTTATAGGATTCAAACAGAGGACAATGAAATACGAGAAGGGTTTGATGATGATGGCGAAACAGCTGCTGGTGCTCGTTTACTACATCTTTTAGTTGTAAGTGTTATTTGGTATTGATTAATAGTTTTAAGGGCTAACTTATCTACAGGCATCAAACAGTACTAACGTTGCAATTGCTGTATCTCGCTGGTGGGGTGGGATTCTCCTTGGTCCTGTCAGGTACGTTTTTTTAAATGTATGTTGTATCAATCTTCAACCTCATTCTAACTGTTAATCTTAGATTCAATCACATCAACGAGGTGGCTACTGAAGTTCTCACGAAACTATTAGAGAAATAAACAGAGGATAATGAGATCAAATATCAACAATTAGAAATATTAATTATAAATACTGGAATAACACATTATATACTAGAAGGTGGTGTTAATATTTACTTCATACAGACTTTCAAGGTCACATAATATATAGAAATTCCAGACGTCACGATTCTATAGCCAAAGTAACAAGCCATAAACACTACCAAGGGAAGCTGAATAAGAATAGGGGTGGTATATACACCTAGGTACATATGGATAATTGTAAGATGTAGATTTAAATACATTGTTTTATATAACCTGTTATACTGTTCTGATAAGAGTCAAAAAATGGGATGGGGGTGTAGAAGGAAAACTTCATGATATGCATTCACAGTGAACTAATGTTGGCCAAAGTTTATAATAAAAATACAATAAAATGAGTATTAATTTTTGGATTTTGCTTTCTCACTACCACTCGAGATGCTTTTGAGTTGTCGTAAAATCTTCATTTCTGTTTTTTCTCTTTTTGCCTTCTTTTTATAGTCTTCTTTCTCATTTTGTTCTTCTTCCGATTCTAGATCTTCATCATTGCTGCTTTCTGATCGCTTTCTTTTCTTTTGATACTCTTCATTTGATATTCTCTTATTCGAAGAATTGCTAGTTGTTGATCTTTTCTGTTTGACTTTTGTTTCACTTTCTTCATTTTCATCGTCATCGTCATTCTCTTCTTTTTCTTCTTCTTTGTCCGTCTATAAAAAACAATGAAATTAGGATTTTTATTCTCAATGAATCACAATTTACAGTACATACCACAACTTTCTTTCCATAACCTCTTCTCCCATTGTTTTCCATCCCACCCTCTAGTTCATACATGTCACTAAACCCCACGTTGTCTACTAGAATTTTTCTTTTCAAATTATCTACCTCTCCAAACTTATCTTTCCGTTGAAGAGTCCATTGTGATTTATCAACTAACTTCTTTTTGGCTTCAACTTTTTCTTGTTCCTTCTCCTTAGCTTCACCTTTCATCATGAACTAACAAATGAGAGTTAATACGGAACTGTCTCTTCAGTTAATAAGAAAACTTACCTTCATTGTCATTAACCCACTTGACAAGTTTTTCTTAGGTGGTGGTACAACATTCAATTTCGTAGAACCCATTTTTTAGATTTTGTATTATGCTCAGTAGACGTTTTATTATCAATGCTTTCTCGACAAGTATTAACCAGCCAGTATGGAAGACAAAAATAAAAAATAAAAACTTTCAGAACCTTCCCAAATTAACACAGCCGTTTGAAACATAAGTCATATATCTTAATTACCAAGTCCCATATTTTATAATTGATTACATCATTTAGAGACCAAAAGCCACGACGCGACTCTCAAATCACTTATTTTTAATTTGACGTGCATTAGCTCTACAAACTTTGTTTCTTTGTTCAAACTAAAAGCAGACTATCCCCAACTACGCCTAGTCTACTTTTCCCCTCTTGTGTCCAATTGCAATCCTCTTTTCCTACACACAAAACGCGTGAACTTCGCAAGCACAAATCTCAGTCCCAAGTTCGAACTTGACATAGAACACATTTACTTTGGCCTATTCTATCCAAAATCCATACGTTATGACGGCGCCCAGATCATACACACCTACTACGATTCATCTGTTTCCCCCATGGACCCACCATAATATATCCCAACCTGTCATACCTAGAGCATACACATGTAGCAAAGATGAAATGAATTGTGCTATCAGGTGGTGGATATGTCACCAAGGGACCGTGCACTAAACTTTGAAATTCACGCGTCTGTTTATTTTTAGTTTATGTCCATTTAGTTTGCTAATTGGGGTCTATGTCCAAAATTTACCCTCGGTTGGTGATGTTACTGTTACTACTATATGTATACATAGTGACTAGAATGTGAACTGAGACACTTGCCCCTTTATCTCTTTCAACGCCTCAAATACTTCAGATATCTATGCCTGTGACGACCTTACTTGGGTTGACTCACCCATGCTTTTAACTATTGCATACTATGCACATATCTTCACGTATACGGGTTGCTGCTAGAGATTTTATAGCATGTTCCAGGGTTAGGTGTATTTTATTATATACAAACCTTTCAACAAGCCATGAATGTACTGAACACAGAGAAACATTTGAAGACATTGTGCTAGGTTAAGGGCTCTATTATTAGGATTCATTATTCTAAGAATAACCGTGCTAATAACATAGGAAGAAATACGGAGATGAAACTAACTAGAAAATTATGAACATTGTTCTGTTTCATGTAACATTTTAAATCTTGAAATATTCCATGATAAAACTATAACCAGATCTGCCTATTATTTTATTAATATTATTTCTTTCTGTTCAGTTTAACCTTCTAATGTTGAACTATTATCAATAGAATAATGTGAAAGGGATAAATATACCTGGTTTAAATACGTAAAGAATCTAGTGGGTAGGTACCTATCTATAAACAAATAAATCGTTTGGATTCAAATATTTCCATGAATTAGAGTATTAATAAGATGGAAGCAAATTGTTAAAGATTTAGATCAAATTGGTAATTTATCTAAAATTAAAACAATTCTATTGGGCTTAATCTATTCTACTACAACCAATCTTAAACCATCCGTCTTTAATACTAATATAAATGGTTCTATGACCTCACTTTGTATGGATGACAATTATTAAAATTTGTATTCATTTATAACGTACCAAGATACCTAGGTACCTAGGTAGGTAGTTAGGTATATATTTATTTCTGTTATTGCATAGTAAGGTTTCTATAGATATTTGTAATCATTATAAAATTCAATGAAGTGATAAATAATCCTTCTAATCAATAACTGAATTCGTTCAATTTTACTTTTTAAGATTTTAAAGAGATTTAAAAATATTTCAAAGAAAAAAAAATAAAATCTATATCAATTCATACTTAACTTTAATAATGTTTTTCTTTTTGTTTGCAAAGATTTAATATTGATCGACCTTGGACGTAAAATTTGTGAACAATTTTCTCAAGTCTCTTGTCACTGATGTATTTTGATGAACTCGAAATTACTATGTGACATTCCAAAAGACAGTTTGAAAAGAAATTACTTCTGTATAAAACACCAATACTTTAATTTTGAAACTTATTAATATTTATTCAAAAATTTACATACAAAAGTGCTATTATATCTTACAATAAATAAATTTTATGTCGGTTTGTACCTTGAAATTTGAATTTTACTAGCCCGAACTAGGTAAGCTTGTCATACAAAAACCCAAAGAGGAATATTTGCACGTGACACCAAATTTGCGAGGATCTCGTTTTTTTCTAGAAAATTTCCACCTAAATCAGTCACCTTCATCCAGCACAAAGAACGTGGTGATCCCAGTTTTGAAACAATGTCGGAGCTAACACACCCTACAATTAAAGGTGAGTGAAGATACAAGTTTGAAATTTTTTCAGGATAAATGCTAATTGAGGTAAAGACGGATGGTTTAGTGAAATTTCAGATGAAAGTTTCCCGGGACAGGCATTGCAACTACGAGTAGAGAAAATCATGCATGTCGAGAAGTCCAAATTTCAAGACGTAAGTAATTTGTGAGAATGGCTAATTTATCTTGGATATTAACATGTAATGATAAGGTACTGGTCTTCAAAAGTACAAACCACGGAAATGTGTTAGTTTTGGATGGAGTTATTCAAGCGACAGAAAGAGATGAGTTCTCGTAAGTATAGATCAAAGATCTTTAATATATTCTTTCAGCAGCGTTTCAGTATACGTTGTATTAACGTCCTGAATTTTAGATATCAGGAAATGATTACACATGTTCCGTTGAATGCTCATCCTAATCCGAAACGTGTTTTAGTAGTAGGTGGTGGAGATGGTGGGGTATTGCGTGAAGTAGTTAAGCATGACATTGTTGAAACTGCAATTCTAGTCGAAATTGATGTAACTGTACCAAATCTTGCCAGAAAATATCTACCATCTATGGCTCAAGGACTAACACACCCCAAAGTTCATATGCACATTGGTGATGGATTCGAATACTTGGCTTCATTAACAGAAGAGCAAAAATTCGATGTCATTATCACTGATTCGTCTGACCCTGATGGTCCAGCTGCTCCATTGTTTGATATCCACTACTACCAGTTACTATTCAATGCCCTTACTCCAAGGGGTATTGTGTGTACTCAAGCTTCTGAAAATGTATGGCTCAATTTACCGCTTTTGAAAACTATGAGAGATCGTTGCAAAAAAGTGTTTCCTAATGTTGAGTATGGTTATGTAGCAGTCCCAACATATACTTCGGGTCAACTGGGAATGTTTGTATGCAGCAATGATGCTACCGTCGATTTGAAAAAACCAGTGCGGAAATGGTCAGATGAAGATGAAGCACAACTAAATAAATATTATAATAGTGACATTCATGAAGCTAGTTTTGTTCTACCAACATGGGCAAAGCTTTATTTGAGTAAGACGAACATGAACGAAATAGATAAATAAAATATAAAGTCTTTCCTGTAAATACGAAAAAGTTGAAAATTATGTATATATATTTGTGTTTCTATTTTATTGTTTTAACAGTTCAATACAATGTTATATCATTCTGTTTTGGATGCATTTATAACAGAGATCTAACATGTTAGCGAACCAAAAAATCTCCACAACCAACAGTGTAAGCGTCTCTCGCTTCTTATTAAATTAGTTAATCACTTCAATTTTATGTGAAAAAAAAAAAAAAAAGTTGTGATTGATAGTTCCCGAGAGAGAAAATAATGAGTGAGCCAAGCACAAAAAAGTGTATCACACAAGAAAAGGGACACTGGAGGAGATGATGATTAAAGTATTATTACTAAGGAAAGAAGTAAGTCGGATGTGAGTGACTCCGATATATCTGACGATTGGTGAGCATTGTTGCCATTTAACGTGGACATGGCTGCCAGATGTGCGAAGCCGATAATATGACCCAATGATTATGGATTTGTACGCAACGTGGAACAGCGATCGAGAAAATAATTGACGCCGAAGTACCCAAATATATGGATAAATCCGTAGAGAGAATCGACGTATTAATTGGATAGCTACAAAGGTACGTTAGAGTTATTGAAGCCAAGTTAGGGATGGTTTAAACGAAGTCACGAAGAAAAACAAGCCAAAAATGAAATGAAGATTGAACAAATGGTTTACTTTAACCACCAAATGTTGCAAATAGCCAACGCCATTTACTCCACGTTGGCTAAGAACAAAATCGAATTTGATAAGAACTTTAGGAAATTTTGACAAGTAATGTCTGAAGCAACAAACGAGCGTAGGAACTTGTTCATTGAACCTCATTTTAAATAATTGAAACAATCATTTGGTTACGGAAATGCATTTGGAAATAGAAAAGTAAACAATAAGCATCAGAGAGCTAAACAAGAAGATCAAGGCAAATGACATCGTCAATCAAGAATATATGGAAAAAGTAGAAAAACATCAAACTTTTAGAAAAAGAAAGCCATCAACTCAAGAAAGGGATAAAAGATACTAGCTTTAGGCTAACCAACGCCATTTGTAAATACAAGTTAAAGGATGAAGAGCTGATCTTGTTAAGGTGGCAATTGATAAATATGGTATGCAAATAATCCTTCTCCTGCTCCGAAGTGAGGAAGATATTGAAACTCCAAAATATAAAACACCTAGAGTGATGTGGAAATCACTTAGAATTTCCGAAATACGCTCCGAGAATGGCACAAAAGAAGTTCAGTTATACCACGAGAAGACCTAATTGTGTACACCATAACGATCTACAAACGGCTGAGCAGATATTGGAAGCTTACCCAAGATCAGAAAGTGATGAGGAATATGGATCGCAAGACTCAGATTCCGCCATCGAGATTACCAATTTCCAATAAATTAATTACTGAAGGAGAAAGTATAGGGAAAGGCACGCAAACCAATTAATAGTTTGAAGACGAAAAGATGATTGTAATAGTATAGAGGATATAGCCAATATGGCGTATGCATGCTTATATTAACAATGTTCCAGTTTTATATAGTTTTCAGTCGTCCGTTATGAATATCGATCAAATCTTTTCTATTGATACAAAAGTTGATAGGAACTCGATGTTATGTAATCAGTTTTATAAGTGTACACACAGTCGATGAAATTAGAAATAAAAAGAATGGTCCCTGACAAGAGAAATTTTCGCTAAATGGGGATTTTTTTCTTATCCTGTTTCAATTTTTCTAACAATTTTAATTTATTGCTGTGCTTTTATATAATTTTTGAAACAATTAAAAGCTGTAAGTGAAAGAGATTGTTATTAGGCAATAGTCAGTTAGTTTTAGAGTGCCAGGGGAGAAATAAACATTTGAAGAAGAGACAAATAGTAAAGTAATAGAATTTGAGTTTCAGAGAACATTTGAAGAAAACAAATTTAAGAATGGATATCAATAAGATTATAGATTTAGGAACTGATAATCAAAATATCAGACATAATGCATCAGCGGGATTGGATTTGCAGCAGCAACAGCAAGAGAGACCTGGTAATAGTGGTTCAGAGAATTTGTATTCGAGACCGAATAGGACTTCAATTAATTTGTTGCTGAATCCGTTGGAAGAGGGTGAAAGGGGTACTAGTGGTAACGTGAATCTTGCTAGTGGAAGAAGATATTGTGACAGAGGATCATCTCCTATTGTTTATGAGGCAACAGATTCTCGGAAATATGCATTTATAACACCATTGACACCATCAATAATGGAACAGATAGTATACATGCCGGAGTACGTAAGTGATGGTTCGGCAGATCCACCTGATATTCAACGTAGAACTTATAATGATTTGGGTAGAGTAAGGGGCCAACCAGTTGCTAATAACAATATTCAGCCAACAAACATGCTTCCAGAAAGACATCAAAGTTCAATTAATGGCCCGAGTAGTAGCAATTATGGTAACAGTTCTCTACCTACACCTATGGGGACTACTATTTCTCAGAGTGACACTCCTACTTCATCAGATCGTCGTCTAAGTTCAGCAGCTCCTCTTATACCGAACCCGACAACACAGGCCCAACAAGTTTCATCCCGTAATCCTCCCTCCATGTATACTACGAGAAAAACTTTAAATGCTGTTAATCAACAACCTGCCATTGGAGGTGTTACTCATGAAGACGTTCATGTTAATAATAATAATATAAAAGTGAAATCAGTACCACAAACAGGACCTCCCAATATAAGTCAAGGAACACCTATGTATGGGGAAAGTCATGTTCAAATGAGAATTAACAACAATGGTTTGAATAACATTGCTCTACACCATAATACTGGCCTACAAGACATGAATAATACCAATAGTGCAAGTTCTAGCAAAAACAATACTACTATTGATATTCCAATTTCACCAAAAACTCAACCTTCAAAATCAAAAACTGCCAAATCTACAAAACCTAGGGTTAAAAAAGCAAAAAAACAAGCCCAAAAAACTCAAACTGATTCTGCTAGTAATAAGGTAGAGACTCAAACCCAACCAAAATACACTAAAGTAAAGAAATTGCATAATGAAGACAATGATACAATGAAGAAGAAAAAAACAGTCACACGTAAGAAACCAAAACAGTCACCTGTTGTAATCGAACCTCCAGCGCTGATTGAACCCAAAGATATTTCCGAAAATAAGCATGATTCACTTTCAAGCGATTTCATGGATCAAGTTCAAGCCTTCAATCACAGTCCCAATAAACGGATTAAAGCACCAATCTGGGCAAAAAATTATCGAACTGAAAACAATTTTCCCTTTTTAAAAGTCATTCGCGTTGATGATTTGCCTTCATCTCCCAATATTGAAACGTATGATTCTGGACCGTCTCAATTTCCTTATAGTTTGATAGGAAATGATCCATATAATGATCTTACTCGCAAAATTCTTGAATGGTTATATGCCCATTTATATAAACTGGGAACTGATCGTAAGAATGTAGAAGTAGAAGTTAAACTTGGTAATATCTTTGACCATGGCAGTCTACTGAGACTTCCAATTTTATCGGAATGCATTATATCTAACGACAGAGCTGCAACTTTAAATTTTCAGCCCACATTAAGCCTTGTTGATTTTGAAAAGGCGGTAACAATGCTACAAGGCATTGCAAACGAGAAGAGAAGTAATAAAATGTTACAATTAACAGAATCCGAGTATGTTGATTCCACAGATTTCATAATAGATCCGTATGACAGACTCAGAATTACTTATGATTCGAAAGGGGAATACGTAACTTGTATCAGGAAAAAACACATTGCCAGCGTTTTGGTATATTCACCGAAAGAAGGCAAGGACTACCGCATAACCATTTCTCTCGAAGTCCCCCACCACGACCCCTATCTGTACAATAACAGTTTAGTAACTAACCCTGCATATACCACTATGCGTAAAAAAAAGCGCAAATCTTTCTACCATGAATACTTCCAAGCTGATCTCACTAAAGCTATCACTAACAATAATTCTACCTGCGAAATTGAACTTGAATTAAATCAAAAACTAATCTTGTCCTGCTTTGACAACATTTTAGTTCAAAGTGTTAAGGCTTTGAAACTAGAACGCATGGTCAATTTTACTTTGGAAAACATGAGAATGATTATTAGGGAAGTAAATAAAAGTTAACTTAATTCATAATTAGAAATAGAAAAAACAACAAAAGTTGTATATTATTTTATTATTATTTGTTCTTTTATTTTTAGTTACAATTATGATTTACTTTAGCAATTTATTTATCAATTCTTAGGATATATTCTAGCGATAATATGTTTTGATTCTTTCATTTTCATGAGTGATTTCACTAGAAAAAAAAAAGTTCCATAAATTGAGATTATGTTATTGGTTTATGCATCAATTTTTATTTCGCCGATTTCATCACTCTCATGAACTTGTGGTTTTGACATTTAGTCAACTGTTTTTTATTCTTTGCCAATAATGATCTTTTAACTCTTATTATCTTTTGCGCATTGATTAGTTTTGTGGTCATCTCTTTTGCCATGTCGAGAGTTACTTCTGGTACATCTGTGATGACTTTGCTATCTAACATGAAACATTGCTTTATGAGGTTTCCAGTTGGGAATGATATGTTTGTATTATTGCCACTCTTGTCCCATTCCATGAAAAGTAAGCTACGAGGACTAAATTTAAGGTGGAGGCCCAATAATTTAGACATGTCGTTAAAAATCGTCTTTGGAGGATTCTGAAATAAAACAAATGAAAGGTCTGGGTGCTCAAGAATAGTTTTAACAAAGTTGTATACAGCTCCTATGGTTTCGTTATATTTGAATTGGGCATCAATTGTTGTCAAATCGGGGAATCTTATTCTAATTTTTAGTGTTTTGTGTTCAACTTCCGTATGGCGCAGTTTATTAAGCGTTGGCATTGATTTCTTCATAATTTGAATTTTTTGATACATATTCTGTGCTTGCAAAGAGGAAATATCATTTATAGCCTGAAATCTATCAATCACAGGTCGATTATTACTTGGTGTATATATTTTTAATTTTCGATATTCTACTGTTGACACAACATTATCACAACCGAATTTGGTACATTTTTTCTGCTCTAAAGATAAACCAGATAGATTTGATACTAGAGAAAACATTTTTTATTTGTCTTCAAATTAATTTTTAGAGCTGGTCAGAGTTTTTGTCTTAACAAAGTTTTATATAGATTTTGGAAATCAACGATTGAATTACGGAAGTTCAAGTACAAAATAATCCAAGAAATTGATTGTATAGATTATATGACTGTTATTCATACACATGTATGATTTAATCAAATTAATTTTTTTCCTTGTTATTTTGTATTGTCTTCTTCACCTGGTCAAGATATGGGGGAAAAAAATAGAATAAAATATAACAATGGCAAAATATTTTGCATTAATATGAAAAACTGTCAAAGAAAAATTAATAACAATGAGAAAACATATTTTCCAATGTTGAAATAAATATATTCATTCCATACATATGTATCTACATGCAATCTAAGCATTATATCCTATTACAGCTCCCTGCGCTAACATCCTTACTATGCAATACCTACCTCCGTACATCTGGTTTCCGGTTTTCCCCATTGCCCTGCCATGTTTCCATGATATGTCCCAACCTATCATATTTAAAGTATATACATGTAACAAAAATACAATTCACAGATAAAACAAGCAAACAAACAAACAAAAAGTTTATGGCTTAATCATCATAAATTTGTTCATCCTATTTACTTTCATTATCCGCTGTTGCACCATGTTCAAAATTGCAAGAAGCAGCTGGTGCTGAAGCTATGGAATTTGATGTTTGTTCTGCTGCTGTTGGTGTATCTTTTTTTTTCACCGGATATAGTGCCAAACCTCTCTTTTTTCACTTCCCCTAAAAATGCTTGATCCCTTTTCACAGCTGCCTGTTCACATGTCATAACAGGTCTCCCTGTAATTTCTTCCCACATTGTCAATACCGCACACATACTTTCTAAAATGGACTCTTAAGATCCTCAAAATTGCAGTCGATGTTAGTAGTGAAAAATATTTAAGGATAAGTATATTACTGGTTATTCTACTTCCGTAATTCATGGATGTGGTCTCGAAGTTGTTGAATTATTTGGTTGTTGTCGATGGAGAAGAATGATGGTTGGCAGGGAAGTGTACGGTCAGAGTGTGATGGGAGTAGTGTTGTTGGGAGTGAATCAGGGTAAAGAAGTTTGAATAGGACATATCGCGATTTAAGACGTACCACGATAGTTGTGTAGTGCATGTGGTTACTATAAATAAAGCTATAAATAATATTTTGAGTATTAAGAAAAGAAAATGGTGCGGCTGTCATATTTACACCAATTTTACTGCTGCCAAATCCACCAACCCAACTAACATCAATTCCTCTCTTCTGATGATCCTCAGCAAGTTATTTCAACCGATTTTTATATTTTAATTAGCATATTGTGTGTTAAATATTATTAGATGCTTTAAAAACAAATCTTTAGGCCTGATTCAACTACATACATATATTCTATGTAGGTATTAATCTTCAGGACCCAGAAAAATTCTGAACCTTAAGAATTGCAATGAGCCAGTCCTCTTGGGCACCAATAGCCTTATCAACCTGTATTTCTCAGACATCCATTGTAATTGACGATGTTATAGTAATTTTATAATGTTGCCGATGAAAGCAAACTTATTGATAACAGATTTTTAGCTTAGTATGTATTACTTAATACAAGGGGCTACGCTATAATCTTTCACGACATCCAGTACAAATCACACCAGATGTTGAAATTATTTCCTAAAAGACTTCAGTTGGTTTGCATAATAAATTATTAGGGTATTATATACGGTAGAACTAAAGGCCAACATTGAACGACTCGAGCAACTACCAATGTTCTCGAGATGTCCGAACTAATCAAATGCTGGCCTACATTTTTTCCGAATTTTTCGTCAATCAACATTTCAACTCTTAAGCCAGTATAAATGTCATAGCGTAACGATAAGGAACTAATGAAAATAGGAAGATATAGAGTGGCTCTAAAATGGTTTCCATGGTGATTGTGTTTGCAACACATTCGCAAACAAAAACTAGGACTGATAATAGATAAGTTGGCTACCTACCTAATCACAGTATGTTTAGAATCTGTGGAGGATATTTTCGACACTCTCTAGCTTTTTAAGAATGTATTACTAGTCGCAATTATAGAGGTGTTACAGGTATATAAAATTATAGTAAAATACGTTTATATTAATCAATGTACTAGATGTGCTTTGAAAGAACGAGACTTCAATTCTCATTTTGATGTTTCGTAACAAATTTTTTTGAAACCAACCAGTTTTGGGATTTGCGAACCTCATTTTGGATAAATTTTTAACAAATATCCCAAGATAGAAATTACCGTATTAAAAAATAGAATGTCCTTTTCTGTCATACCGCTATTTCCAAATCTAGTTAGACAACATCTTGAATGGAACAGTGGAGATTGAAACTCTGTTTGCAACAAAAGTTAACTGTTTCAATTTCGCCAACCCGAAAATTTTGTTTTAGAGCCCAGAGAAAAATGATTGCAACAACATTTTGTGATAGAGAAATGATAAAATAATCGTCCAATCACAGACTAATTCTAATATCTTATATATTCATTTAATGTGACATAAATATAGATCGTAGTCCTGATATTTTTACAATCATCGTTAATTATTTTCCTTCAGTTTCAACAAAACCTCATTTAAATTATCATCAACAACTACAATGGATATCGATAGATTTTACAATTATCCTACTTTCTATACTCAATTTCATTATCCTCCTTTTCCTGATCTCAATGACTCCATTACAACCAACCACCAACAAAATACCCTTAAAATCCCTAAGCAACCTTCCACTTCATCCATCATAACTACTACTAATACTACTAAAACCACCACTAATGTGCGACTACCTCGAACATCTGGTCCTTTACCAGCTAAAGAGATTCTCATGGAACATGATGCTCAGGGAGTTCTTTGGATATCTTTCAAATATTCCTTTCGTTGTATCACACGCAGTTACAAAATTCGTTGTGACATCCAAACCATTAAAATTTCTTCCATATCGAATGAATTTAAATCTGGAAACTGTCTATACCCCAAGGCTTGTGTTCCAAAAGAAGAGTATCGTGGAAATCGATGGAATTATGAAAAAGACTGTAATGAAATTGGATGGAGGCTAGCAAAATTGAACCCAGAAATTGCTTCAGTTTCAAGGGGGTTGTTACAAAGAGCCGTGGATTCATGGAGAAATACAAATAAAGATCCCAAAATGAGATCACGAAGAATTAGAAGAATGAAACGAAGTGGCAGAGAAGGTTCTAGAATTAAACTGGTTGAGACACATCAACAGTCTTCAGAAAATGTTGGCTATCTAGGACTCACCACTGAATTTGACTTAAAACTACAGACCAATGCAAAAAATGAAGATGTCACACCCAACACAGGGAATGAAACGCCAGACAGAGAAACGGAATACATAGAGTCAATGGACAATACACATTCAGAATACCTTGATCTCAAACAACCTGATGAATTAGATAATACCAAACAAGAGTGGTACAACTTATACTTTTACATGCCTACTTTATAACGGTGTTAATGGTTATCTTACCATAACATTTGTAGACGATAGCTCTATTGATTGGAGCTTTTCAGAGCATTTTAACTTTAAATACAAACATACATTCACATACTTCACATGATAACATCCTAGGTAAATATATAGGATGACAATAATGAAATACACAGGTTGTTGCTTGCTATATTATTTTTGTATTGCAAAAGTTAGTACATGTATTATATAGGCGATCCATCGAGGCTAAAGGAAGTTGTGATATAACTTGTACAAATTAGGAAAATCAAAAGAGTTTTTCAAAAGAGTTTTTCTCTTCAAAAACAATATCAATTTGTGTGTTGTACGAAAAAATGGGGCATCATCAATGGCAATATTTGATTATTTTCAAAATTACCAAATATATGACCTTAAATTGTCATTTACTTGCAAATTTAAACCATGAAGAATACAAAGAGATTCATGAAACAAGTGTCACATAATGTCCTTTATGATTTTGTTAGAAGGGGTCACTGCTCAAATACACTTCGTGAACTGGGTTCACTGTGTAGAAGAAGAAGAATATTCTTTCCCTTCACATAGAAAGAGAGAGAAATTAAAATGAGCATTAAAGCAATGATCTATTTCTGACAATTGATACATTGTTAATTAATCTATTATTCATTTATTACTTAATGAACTGGCTTGAATTTGCGTGGACAATACAATGTAACGACTTTGTTCTATGGCAATATGAAGTATCGCTGTAATTACCATTGTAAGACTATAGAGCACATCTTATGAACTTATTTGTCAATGGTTTGCTATGACACGGTATGCAGTAAAACTTTGTTGCATTCAGAAACAAGCTAATTAAGTCAACAACTAGAAAATACACACATACATACCTACATAGGTTCATATGTATGTGTGCAATATTGGGCGTATCTGTGTAGCAGCAGATAAATACTGATCATTAATATTTTATACGTGGTTGTATTACGTCATCATAAACCCTGTAGAGTTAGATACGCATAACATTACGATAAAATAAAAAAAAAGCTCCAAAATATCCCCTTTTTCTTCCTTCCTTTCTTTCCATTACACCATTGTATCCCTTTTTATCGCATCAACATTATGTTTGGTAGAAAAAAGTCATCCAGAACGTATTCTTTGTCACAGTCCTCGAGAGTTGCTCCTCCCCCAAGTCTGGCAGCAACAGCGGCGGCCAATGCTGCTGTTGGAGGAAGCTCGAACAGATCGAATTCCCTCTCTAGCGCAGCTGCGGCAGCAGCTATTCGCAGACATTCCTTAACTGATGCGTCACAGCAATCCTTGCAGAAGCTGCGATCTAAAAATCCTTCGGCGAATTTCACTGGCACTAACAGTCGGGTGCCGCCATCTGTACGTAGAAAAACAAGTTCCCAATCATTGTCCACGAAGCAACAAAACTCAGTCAAAATCGTCACAAATAAAGTGATAAATAGTGACAGGTCAATGTCTCTCACCACTACTACAATTCGTAATTTAGGATCATTTGAACTAGTCACAACTAAAACTACACCCATCTCAGCACCCCCTAAAAAGAAAAAAAAGAGATATACCACTTCGTTGATTTCTTATGAAAGTGATTTGGACTCGGTTCTTGAGGAAGAAGAACTTTTAGCAAATAATAACAGGAAATTTATTGGCATGGATCCTATTAAAGAAACGACTGGAGGCAGAAAACCTTCCTTAGCGAAAAAGAATACTACCACTACCAAGGTAAACAGTCCATCGGTGAAATCTCATTCAACAAATTCTAAGCCAATCACCAGAAAAGTTTCGTTTGATTCACCCCAGAGTGCTAAGCCCAAAAAGCGTGTTGTTCAGCCATTGGGTGACGACAGTGATAGTTCTTCTGGGAACTCCGTGTACTCTGATGCCTCTGAATACGAAGATGATTTAGTTCTTCATTCGCCGCCTTCACCAATTTCAAGGAAATCGTCAAAATCTTCGACATCTTTCAATTCCTCGGATGTCAAATCTTCGAGACAATCTAAGCAAAATCAAAAGCTTTTTGAAAATTTTAATATGGCCGCAATTGCTGCTAAAAGAACTTCTGCACCCCCATTAAGACAAAATCATCACTATCAACAATTGGCTGCCTATGAAGACGATGATTCAAGTACCAACAAATCAACAAAGTTGACGGAAACGTCACTTCGTAATCATAACGATAAATATAATCAGGAGTCAATCAACGGTCGTACATCTGAATTTGTTCAGGATCAATCAGTCTATGAATCAGATTCGATTTCATTAAGTAGCACTTCTTCATGGCAACCCATGAAACGACCTAATAAGAAGACCCCTTTGAAAATACTCGCTGAAAGTCAACCTTCTCCACAACCACAAAGAAATTCTGTTAAAAAAGAAGTTCGGAGAAAGTCTTCTGTTTCAAGCCAGTCTTCTAAACAAGATTATACCCAACATGTTTTGAAACGTACACCGTCTAACTCGTCGTTCGAACGTCGGAAGAGTGTTACTTCTTCAGCATTAAAACTAGGAACCTTACGTGCTCCTAAGCAAAAACCAGTTGAAAAACCGTTAACAGCTGAAGAAGAATTAGCAAGAACACCTAGACTATCAGAGCAACAAATAGTGTATGATCAACCTGAGCCATTTCGATCTAGGTTCCAAGACTCTGATGACTCCGATTTTGAAGAAGTTACAGAATCTAAGCGCACAATGTCATTCTCTCTTCGATCACGAAGATTCTCAAAAAGCAGTAACAGTGACATTCCATCAGTTAATCCTACAAAATCTCCTCAAAAGTCATATGGCATGAAAGGACAGGGTGAATTTGATGATTCAAGTAGTATGCAGGAACACGACATTAAAGCTGCAGTCAACTTACCTTCAAAACCAATGAAATCATTATTTGGTAGAAGAAAGGGTTCCCATAAAGAAAATAGCGATCAACATGACGAGTCTTATGTAGATCCAGATGTCTATTATGGAAAAGTAGCTCAGAAGAAAAAGAGATTTAGTGGATTAAGAAGGGTGTTGGGTTTGGCATAATGGTATGAACGTATAACCATGGAACATAATAGCATGCCACAAAGTGAAGCCTGTGTGATATGCGACAAAATTTATATTTTAATACTTCTAATATTATAATTAATGATATATATAACTCTATATATTTTACAATTGTATTTTAATTTAATGATGGTAATTATCATTCTTTCTCGATTAAGACTTTTTCTCTTTTTTTTTTGCGTCAATAGTTGTAGGAGATTTTATTCAATGCTATGTTATTTACAACTGATGGATTTGAACGGTTTGTCGTTCCTCTTGCAAGTCATTCCGGGGGTACTAGTAGTAGCTATAATTATTTCTTAATTTACTTAGCATTCACTTGCCTAGGTAGATACATATATTTTTTATCAAGACATTTGTTAATACTCATAATGCAGTAATTATCATGGGATCGACAATCATTTATGTATTTTGTATGTTAAATTTTTTTTTTCTTTTATTATTCTCGAGCTTTAATAGTACTATGTAGTTATTACATGTGGACAAAAAACTATTCCTAAAGAAGAGTTTGTGAAAAAAAAAAATGAGAAAACTCTATTTTACCCCACAACCCTAACCCCACAACCTACTACCCCACTGTGCAGTTCTTTTTTTATTTTTGCTTTTTGTGTGTGTGTGTGTGTGTCTTTCTTTTTTCATCCCCTTCCTTCCTCTCTTTTACCAAGTAAGAATATACTAATATTATTAGTCAAAAAAAAAAAAAAAAAAAAAAAAAAAAAAAAAAAAAAAAAAAAAAATAGCAATGTCAGAATCAGGATTGCCAGATGGTTGGGAAGTACGTGAATCACGATCACGTCATTTACCTTACTACTACAATCCTTCATTAGGACAATCGGTATGGGACGCACCTACAGGTACTGATGTCGAGAAGCTTAAGAAATATATGGCTGAACATTATACACCATCTACATCCACGACCAATGGTGCAAGTGAAGAAGCAGGTGGAGAGGACAAGATTCGAGCATCTCATCTTTTGGTCAAACATCGCGATTCTCGTCGTCCTTCCTCGTGGAAAGAAGCAAACATTACCCGAACTAAAGAAGAAGCAATGGAAATGCTTAAAGGGTTTGAACAAAAAATTAAGAATGGGGAGAAAACATTGGCTGAGTTGGCGGCTGAAGAAAGTGATTGTAGTTCAGCTAGAAAAGGTGGAGATTTGGGATACTTCAAGAAAGGTGATATGCAGAAGGAGTTTGAGACTGCTGCGTTTGGGTTGAAAGTCGGTGAAGTTAGTGGTATTGTGGAAACTGCTAGTGGATACCATTTGATTCAAAGAACAGCTTAATTTGTTTAGTATACTCAATTATTTTTTAATCGTTGTTGGTAAATGATGATAGAGAGATATTTGGCTCTAATTCTTTAAAAAACTTACAATAGTTTGTTGTTTTTATCTTTTTTCATTCTTTTATTTTATTTTCTTTTTTATAAATATATACTTCTGTATATAATGGTGATAATGTTGTTCAAGAGTTTTCATTAAATAGCTCTAGATTTTGGCGAATTGACCATAAGAAAGGCCTTATTTATTATTATTATTTGTCTGTACTTGGATGTTTCTTACCGATTGATTTGAGGTTCATCTTGTTTTGAATATAATTGGATATATTTTTTGTTTACGGTAAGAGGTCTTTATTTTCCAAGATTGTATTTGACGACTCTGGAGAGATTCATAATACGTTTCAATATGACATATAAGATGAAGTTTACTGCTTAAAAAAGTAAATCAATCAAGTGTCGTAGTTAAATTAATGTGTATATACAAAATAAATAATAAATAAATGGGTCTGATAAATGACAAGAATCCTTTTAAGTTAAATCTGCAAACTTTCCAATTTCTTTCTTGTCAGAGCTGCAGTAGGTTTCTTTTCATCATTAACATGACTCTCGATTTGCACGGCAGCTCTTCCCTTATTTAGACCTTCTAGTAACACACAAGCCTTACAGATCTTATTACTTGACAAATATCCGCATCTTTCACAACGACCATCTTTCTTCACCTCAAACCCATTTCCCAATAGATTTTCTTTCCCTTCCGCAGTATCTTCTTTCTTCATTTCATTATCTTTAGCTTGCAATTCTTTTTTCAACTTATTCTTAAGAACAAACGATTCACCTGATCTGATTATATCAATAATACTAGAGGGTCTAACAGTTTCTAAATTTTTGATAAGTGTTCTTGCAGTTCCTCGAAATGCTTCAGGTGAATAGGAACATTCTGTACTGAAGTAGTCTAACTTTTTGTAATGAGCGTAGAGAACTATTTCTTTTTCGTAGGTATATTTGAAAGGCTTACTTCTTTTGACGGGCGATTCTTTCGAATCGGTTACAATCTCAGTGCATCTATCCAATCTTGCAGTATCACCACGCAGCAAATTCATTAACACTGTCTCGGCTATATCATCGGCATTATGTCCAGTTACGACATGTGCAATGCCCAATTTGACACATCCTCTATCCAAAGCTTGTCGTCGAAACACACCACAATATGTACAATTATTCTTCAATCCTACTTGCTCAACCACCTGATCCATCGTCCATCCATAAAGCTTATCATAGCTAACAATCTCCAACTCCATATCATATTGCACCTTATTCCTCTTAACTGTCTCCAACGAATCATCCCTATAACCCGTAATCCCTTCATCGACACTTAACAAAACAAACTCTACCCCATAGTCATACCTTTCATTTAATGTCTTTAACACATGTGCCAAAACCGTCGAATCCTTGCCTCCCGATGCCCCAATAGCAACTCTTTCCCCTCGATAAAACAATTTCGCTTCCATAATAGTATGATGAATCTCAAGTTCAAACACATAATAGAAACATTCCTTACAAAGCTTTTGTCCAGTCTTAGGTCGCTTCAGAACTGGTCGCTTACTATTACAAAGTGTGCATAACGGAAGTTTCACTGATGTTGGGCCTGCCATTGTGTGTGTGTATGTGTTTAATGATAAATGTTTTTGTTTGTTTTAAGCTATATGATGAAAATTTTATGAAGAGATCAAGACATTGGGAGTTTGATATATATAAAAAAAAAATAAGAAATAAGAAGAAACTTCAATTTTAAAGCTTAAACTATAAATCATTTATCAACTATATAAGTTCTAAGTACTAATTTACTATGAAAACTATGTATCAATGCCTTGTTCTGTCAATTCCGACTTAAGCGAGTTAATTTTCAACAAATACTACCATAATAATTGTCATTCTAAACTGAGGATAATCCATTCGTTCTATTTCTATTTAACAAATTGGTATATTTGTCCCTACAAAAGTTCAATAACCAGTCCATGATATATGACACACACATAATCTTGATACACAAAGATAAAAATATCCTTTCATATGTTGCCTCCCTTTTACAATCAAATACAATTCAGATCTAGTACAGAGAAAATCCATGTGCATTTCTGAAATTATAGTATTTCTTTTTCCCATTTAAATTGGGGAAAAAAAGTTCTAGAGGAGAATAAAAGCATTGTGGTCTCTCAGAACTATAAAAATGTAACATGGTTAATGGTGGTCTACATGACTGCACAGTGTATTATTGGAACAAGCTAAATTAGTTTACCAACAAACGAAAATCGTTACTGTCATACCTCCTACACCATATGTGGCATATGTCATTTTATGACATCATTATAGATATTCCCTACTGTATGGTGCAGTGGTATTACGCACAGGTTTTAACTTCATATACCAGCATGTCTGGGTGTGCCAAATTCCAGTCCCAAGTTGATCCATACATTCTAATTCACAACATCCTTATTACACTATACCTATCACGGTATATCTTGTTTCTGATTTTCCGCATAGCCCCGCCATGTTTCCATAATATATCCCATCATATTCATGGCTATAGAATATACATGTAACAAAGGATACAACTCTTAGATAAAACAGTATATATACATAGAATTGTGCGGCAACTTTTTTTTGTTCCTGCTAATGACCACAAGCTTATTAGTAATGGCCGGAGATAAAAAGTGGTGAGTAGCAAATTAACGTTAGACTGTGTAAACTACCGAATTCTTTGCAATATGATCTACATGGATATAAGGGAATGGGCAATGCTACATATACTTAAGTACAAATGTGTGCGAAAGCAAATACCACTTTTTTTCAATAGACCAAAATCATTTGTGTCCAACTCCATGAAAATCTTGGCATTGAAGCAGGAACAAAAAAAAATAAAAAACCGTTGTGTCTTCTCATTTTCCCAGTTGGAAAATTTGAACTCCGGGGGAAAACGCAAATAGGAGAAAATCAAAAGAAAAATGGGTTCAATGAGTTAAAAATCATACTGAATTCGAGCAAGGGAGTATTTGTTACATAGTACAAGTAATAAATAAACAAAACTGAAGATATTTTTATACTGTAAAAGGTGTTTAGTAGGTATCTTAAGTATGGCACAACTTCACGTGTTTTAAATCTGTCAGGACAAAAAGTTCTTTACTGCCAGTTGCCATCAAATATTCTAGAGGCTCGACTAATTTTTACTTTTGGAGATTACTGATACCAGAATCTATACTTTCATATATATTGAATTTTATTTTGAAATTGAAACAAGAAAATTTTATGCGCTATACAGAGAAATAAAAACACATTCTAAGATTACAAAATATCATTCAGACATTAAACATGCCCTTACCTATTCCAATACCAGCACACGATGAGATAGATCAATTACTAAGCCGTGTCAAGGATCTTGTTTTGGAAAAATATTCTGTAGCGAATTCTTGTCATCAAAAAGTCGTTCCTCCAAATTCAACAATCGATTCTATCAATGATAGAATTTGCCGCGACATCCCGGAGAACGGATTGGGACTTGATGGTACGTTTGAATACCTTTCGAATGAAGTAATCCCGGGGTTGAGTATGCAATCTAATGAAACATATTTGGGATTTGTAACTGGTGGGGTTACACCTGCTGCTCTTATCGCTGATTATCTTGTGACATTGTATGACCAAAATGTACATAGATTTGGTGACTCAATAGCTGCTATAGTTGAAGACGCTGCACTTGATTTGGTACTTGATTTATTGGAATTGAAAAAGTTGGAATGGAAAGGCCGAATCATTACAACTGGCGCCACGGCTAGTAACATTTTGGCAATGGCAATTGCACGAGAATACATTCTCAAAAAACACAATAAATCTATTGAAACTAGCAAGGTTGGTATGTTTAAAGCTATACAACAGGCAGATTTGGATGGTATTCAGATTCTTCATTGTATGGCTCATTCATCAATTGCAAAAGCTTGTTCCATTCTGGGTCTTGGTTCAGAGTCGGCTATTTCTGTCTCTGAAGTTGACTCTCCTTGGAATTTTGATTTAATAAAACTAGAAGCTTTATTGAGAAATGACCGAATGGGTTCAATTGTTGTCATTAGTTTTGGTGAAGTAAATAGTGGCCAATACACGGAGAATATTCCAAGGATTAAGACTCTATGTGACAAATATCATGCTTGGATGCATATTGATGGCGCATTTGGAATATATTCTAGAGCCCTTAGATCATGCCCAAACAAATATCAAAAACAAGCAATTGAATGGACAAATGGGCTGGAATTAGCCGATAGCATTACTGGAGATTCTCACAAATCATTAAATGTTCCATATGATAGTGGATTCTTCTTTTGCAAAGACCAAAACCTTCTTAAAGCAGTATTTCAAAATCCAGGTGCACCGTACTTAGCTGGAATTATGTCGGCTCCTGTAAACCCACTTGATAAAGGAATTGAAAACAGTCGTCGGTTTCGAGCTTTACCATTGTATACCACATTACTGGCTTACGGAAAAGAAGGATATCAACGTTTAATTGAAGAATCAATAACTACTGCCCGTTTAGTTGCAACTTTTATTGATTCATCAACTTTCTATACTCTACTACCTGGGAAAATATCTCCCGAATTAGTTTCTACCATAGTTTTATTTAAAGCTACAAATGGAACTTCAGTCATTGATAAAATCAATGAAACACGCAACATTTTGTTAACACCAACTGTATGGAGAGGAGAACCAGCAATACGGGTAGCAATTTCGAATTGGCGCATAGATTCTCAAATTTTAGCATCATATATAATCTCGGAGTTACAACGTGTTGCCTCAGAAAAATAGATTCCTAATCATTTTCAAATACCCCTTTTTTAATTCATAGTCCGCTGGTTTCTTGTCAACGGCGGTGTTAAGAAAGCTGATATGACATTAAAAATACGAATCTAACGTAGCAGATTTAACGTTTTCTATCAAATATTTAAAGATCGTTCCGCATATAGACATTCTTATATACAAATTTCCACGCAGTTTATAATGATACAGTAGTAATAATGCATTGCCGTATTCAATGTGTATAGCCTTTGATAATCGCTTCGTTCTAATGTAAAAAAAAAACAAATTGCAAATACCCTTGATTATCATGTCTGAGATAGTGGGGAATACTCAAAAAGAATAATAGATTGTTGAGATCAATAGTTGGTTCAAAAGTTCCTCCTATTCCAACAACACAAAAAACATCCTCAGAGCATCAAGGATCGGTACTCTCAAAATTTACATACCAGTGGATTACCTCATTACTGACTGTAAGTATGAAAACCTGTTAAAGTATACCTATACACTTTTACTAATTGTGTTTAACATCAGACAGCAGGTACATAGATAGGAGTATTATTATATATCCATGTGTCTAATACGGCAAAAAATGACTTTCAAGGGCGTTCAAAGTTTATGTCGGATCGGAAGTAAAGTCTAGCCGCATTTTTTTTTTTTTTTTGGTTAGCTTTATTTTGCTATATGAATATGAAAAATCACCCCGAGGATTTATAAACTCGACACTCCCACCACGCCAAAACTCTGCACATACTTATTAAAGACACCTAAAGGAAGTTGAGAAGATTGATGTGCCTCTTCTCTATTACTATTTATTTTCCCTAATGTCAACGGTCCCTGAAATTCCTGCTAGAAACAAAAAACTTCTGAGACCCTTCGTTGGGTCTAAGGTTCCACCTATACCTGAGGAAAAGAAGAAATCCCCTGAACTTGATGTTTCGTTTCTATCGCGATTCTCTTTTCAATGGATAACACCGTTGTTAACTGTAAGTTATGCATTTGTTTGGATTTGCTACATGTGACTAACACTGTGCTTTAGACAGGATATTTGCGAGTGTTGACAGAACTCGACTTATACTCCCTTGAAGGGACTAAACAATCCATAGAAAGCATGTCAGAAAAGTTTGAGAAAAATCTCAGAAAATATAGGAAGTCAAAAGACCCCGATGATCCAGAGCTTGTTAAGCGAGGACTATTACGTGCCATTAATGATACATTTTTTTATCAATATTGGAGTGGTGGTATCGCTAAACTGTTATCAGATGTTGCATTTACAATGAATCCGTTTCTAGCAAGGCATTTAATTGCTTACACAATGGATCCTAGTTCTTCGACAGGACAAGGAATTGGCTACGCTTTAGGTGTTTCATTTTTGTTTTTTTTCGGTGCTTTGTTGATCAATATTTCCTTCTACCTTGCCACTCTTTCAGGTGCACAAACTAGAGCTGTTCTCATTCATCAACTTTACAAAAAGAGTCTTAAACTTAGTGCAAAAGCTAGATTGAAATATTCAAATGGTATGATCACATCAATGCTCACTACAGACAGTCGTCGTGTTGACTTCGCAATGGGTTGGTTTCATTTTTCATGGACATTTCCTGTTTCTATAGGTATTTCAATCGCAATTGTCGTCGTAAATATTGGAGCTTCTGGTTTAGTAGGTTTTGCCCTCAGTTTTTGTGCATTCTTCCTCATTTTGGCCATTAGTGGGAAATTGATTCGAGGAAGAAGAAATATTTCAAAGATTACTGATTCTCGTGTATCACTTATCCGAGAAATATTACAATCGATGAAAATTATCAAGTTTTACTCGTGGGAAGATGCATATCTTGAAAAAATTGAGGAAATTCGTAAGAGAGAGACAAGAGAAGTTGTTAAGGTTCTTACGCTGAGAAATGTATTGAACGCTGTATTCGCAAGTGTTCCAACATTAGCAGGGTTGGTGTCATTTGTCACCCTTTCTGCTACTAACGGAAATCTCAATCCTGCTACAGTATTCTCTTCTCTTTCCATCTTCAATGTCCTTAGATTACCTTTGATGTTGCTTCCTTTGTCTTTAGTTGCTTCATCAGATGCCTACCAGGCGTTAAATAGAATGGAAGGATTTCTTTCGTCCCCAGAAATGGATCATTATGTTGAATATAATGAAGCTCATGAATTAGGCGATAATTCTGTTGTCATAACGGATGGTTCCTTTATTTGGGAGTCCGAAGAAACTTCGGAATCGAATGAAGAAAACAAAGATTCTGAAAAGGATTCACCTGAGACTGAAAAAGAAACACCCGAGTCTGTAAGTGCTGCTTCATCACCTATTATCGAGCAAAGTGACCCAGATAAAGAACTTCCAACAACTCAAGATGATGCAGATAATGTAAAGATCAAGTTCAAAGGGTTCCATGATATTAATTTCCGAATTAAGCGTGGCGAATTTATTATTGTTACGGGTACTATTGGTTCTGGGAAATCAAGTCTATTGTCTGCTATCGCTGGCACCATGGTTAAAACTAGTGGTTTTGTGCAGATAGGCGGAAACTTAGCATATTGTGCTCAACCCTGGGTCCAAAATGCGACTGTCAGAGATAATATTATATTTGGCAATGAGTTTGATAGCAAATGGTATAACAAAGTTGTCGATGCATGTTCTCTTACCAGGGATTTTGAAATTCTTCCGGCGGGAGATATGACCGAAGTTGGTGAGCGTGGTATCACACTTTCTGGTGGCCAAAAGGCACGTATTAATCTAGCTCGTTCAGTTTATCGTGATGCTGATGTTGTTTTGTTGGATGATGTTCTTAGTGCTGTTGACGCTCATGTTGGAAAATATATTATGGAAAAGTGCTTTTTAGATCTTATGAAGAAGAAAACTAGAATTCTTGCCACACATCAACTTTCCATGATTGATTCTGCTGATAGAGTAGTTTTTCTTGACACTACAGGCTCCATAAATATTGGAACAGCTGAAGAATTGAGAAGGAAATTCACTGACTTTGATAGTTTGATGAAGTACAATGATAAACATCAGGAGGAGGAGGAAGAGATTAAAGAAATTGAAATGATAGAAGATGAAAAAATTGAGCAGGAAGAAAAGGCTATTAAAACAAGTGATAACCCCGTTTCAGGAGCTTTAATTAAGGAAGAAACCAAGGCAGAGGATAATATCAGTCTGGAAGTATATTTAACATTTATTAAATATGGAACAGGCTTTCTACAGTACGCATTTATTCCTCTGTTTCTTTTTATTGTTGCTCTTGCTTCTTTCACCCAAGTTTTCACAAATGTATGGCTTTCATTCTGGACAAGTAGTAAATTTGCTGGACGTACAGAAGGATTTTACATTGGAATTTTTGTGCTCCTGGCAATTTCTACTTCCATTCTATATTTCATTTTCTATTTTACTATTACCATTGTTGTCAGCAGAACTAGCAGAGCTCTTCATTCTAAGGCAATTAATAGTATTTTACACTCTCCAATGTACTTCTTTGATTCTTCACCATTAGGTCGCATTTTAAACAGATTTACGCAGGATACTGATGTTGTTGATAATGAATTCAGTGATCAATTCAGATTGTTTCTGATGTCAACTTCTTCCGTTTTCAGCGTGTTTATTTTAATTATTATTTATCTCCCTTGGTTTGCTATTGCAATTGGTGGTCTGTTTGTTGTGTTCATTACAACGGCATCTTACTACCATGCTTCGGCACGAGAAATTAAAAGATTAGACTCTTTAGGTCGTTCAAAAGTATTCAGTCACTTTTCGGAATCTCTAACTGGTGCAGACACAATTGTTGCATTTCGTGAGCAAAGTCGCTTTATCACTACTAACGAGAATTTGATTAATGGGATGAATTCTTCTTATTTCTTGACATTGGTTAACCAGAGATGGTTAAGTCTTAGACTCGATGCAGTTGGACTTTGCTTGCTAATAGTGGTTACAATTCTTTGTGTGACTCACCAATTCTCTATTAGTGCTTCTTCTGTTGGTTTGGTAATTTCATCGATGATGTCTATTATGATGATTATGGGATTGACAGTGCGAGAACTTGCCAGTGTGGAAAATAATCTTAATTCTGTTGAGCGGTTATACCAATATGCTGATGAACAAACAATAGAAGCACCTTTCCATATTCCTGATACAGAACCCGATAAATCTTGGCCATCAGAGGGCAGTATCAGCTTTCAACATGTGTACTTATCATACACACCTGAACTTCCACCAGTCTTAAAAGATCTAAATCTAGAAGTTGGAAAAGGTGAAAAGATTGGAATTTGTGGACGTACAGGTGCTGGTAAGAGTACCATTATGAATGCGCTCTACCGTCTCACCGAACTACGTTCTGGAAGTATTGAAATTGATGGAATTGATATTTCTAAACTTGGCCTTCATGAACTGAGGTCGAAGTTATCAATTATTCCTCAAGACCCCGTTCTTTTCCGAGGAACGATTAGGTCAAATCTTGACCCGTTTGGTCTTTCCTCTGATGAAGATCTTTGGAATGCACTCAGGCGCTCATGGCTTCTCGAGACTAGTGAATATGACAGAATGAAAGAGGGCACATCAGAAAATAATGGTACAATTAAATTCCATCTTGACGAAGCCGTAAATGATGACGGGACTAATTTTTCACTTGGTGAACGTCAACTTCTTGCATTAGCACGAGCTCTTGTAAGAAATACCAAAATTCTCATTCTTGACGAAGCAACTTCAAGTGTTGATTTCCATACTGACAACAAGATCCAAACAACTATTGCTAAAGAGTTTTCACATTGCACTATTTTGTGTATTGCGCATAGATTGAAAACGATTTTGAATTATGATAAAATTCTTGTTATGGAGGCAGGTGAAGTGGTCGAGTTTGATACTCCTATTAATTTGTTCAATATCACAGATGGGGTGTTCAGGTCAATGTGTGACAAATCAGGTATTACTATTAACAACTTCTAGAAGCACACTCCAAATGTTGCACATGTAACTGCAAAGCACCTCATGTTCTTAGTCATGATTATGCATATTTTAAAGTTTACGATTTCAAATATAATATTTGGCATTATGTTTTGTTGATAATTCTTGTAATTAATTTTTTTCCCTAATAATATACCTATGTATGTATCAATAGTTCCAGATATTCTTGAAAAGAAAGAAAAATTATATCCATCCAAAATTCATACATTCCATTACAACGTCTTGCACTAACATCCATACTATATCATACCATAATGTATCCCAACCTGTCATATCTAGAGTATATATATTTAACAAGAATACAACTCTCAGATAAAATAACAACAGCAACAAAAAAATGATGACGTAATATTGAGATTCCAGCTTTTCCCAGACAGGAAAAGTTCTAGACCATTCAGCCGTACAATTATAAATCCCAAAATATCCTCAATTAATGGAACCGCCGTTGCTACCTATAAAAGCATCCACATCCACAAACATCCTTTTTGAAACTTTTTTTCGTTGTCTATTTCAAGAGAATAAAATATCAATGCAAGTGATTTTACTATTTCAACACAATGTCAATTCAAACTTCGCAAGTCAAGGAAATTACTTACCTCCCACTTAATCAAATCCGGCGACCGATCCCTCCCGTTCTTGACGAAGACAAAATCACCCGAATGCGATCCACCTTAGGAGATCATCCTGCCCCTACACGTGCCCCGGGTGTACCAGAAAAAGAAATGTATTCCATTGACGAAATTCTTAATCATGACGATCTTTTACCTCCAATTGATGTAATGGTGGTTGCTGATAAAGGGAAAAAGTATTTTTTCGGCTTTGGAGGTTGCCACAGATTTCAAAGTTACGATAGAACAGGATGGGAATTGGTTCCTTGCAAAGTTGTTCCTTGTACTAGGAAAAGTTTATCGTTATATTTGGGTTCTTCGGTGGATAAGCTCTTTGATAGAGATGAGTGAATATGATATTAACAGAAGATAAATTTTGCAAATCATCATAGTGAAAGGTACAGTCGGCGCATATGGATGCTGCAATATTCAAACAGGGAATCGCATCTGGTAACACTATCTAGCTATAATCTAGAACAATAAATTTTTTATGATGATTACTGTATGTTTAAAATTTTCATTGACGTAAAAATTTAATAAATAGGTAAATACATATAGTAGGTATGTAGGTAAAATATATAATGATAAGCATGCGTGTGTTTAGCGACAATTAATATCAGATTTGAAAGAGAAACAAATAAGAAAGTGGAGGGAATTTTCATTTCCTTTTTCTTTTTTTTTTGTCCTGAATATATATTTTGTAAAATTTTAGAAAAATGGGTTCAAGATTTAGTAGTACCCTTGATAAGCCGGATGATCTTTCATTGTGACTGAGTTGGTCCATAATGAACATAGTTGATAAGACATTTGCAAAAGCCAAGGAAGATCATCTTGTTCTTTTTGCGAAAGTATGTCATGATGGAAATTTTCATTTGGGTGTAATAAAATAAGACAGTAATTGTCATTATCATTATCATTATCATTATCGCACGGATCGGTTTCCTGATCCTGCTCATCAATAGATGGCTCAGACTGCGTGTCGATTAGTTCATTATTATTTTCTTCACCTAGAGAATTTTGCAACAATTTTTTATTTGCAAAGTTTGTTTGCTCTGACATCTCAAAACAAGAATAGTAATCATCGTCGTCGTCGTCAGTTTCATTTTCATTTTCTTCTTCATTGCCCGGCTGCTGTTGAACTTTACTCAAATTCAACATATCTGGGTTTGAACAGTACTGTTCATCTACATGGAAGACTTTTGAAAGTGAAGTAATTGAAAGTCCAAATATAATACATAACGACGACATGAATATTAACGTCACTACCAGGAGTATTGTGACATTAGAGGCAGACATTAGTAGGTCAGACGTTTTAGGTATAGCCGTCTCGGTTGTAGGTTTGTTCTTTTTCAGTGAATTGTTTGTGCTATTCATAATTGTAAAGTTAATATCTAAAGATTTTCTAACATCTAATATTACTTCTAAGCTTTATACAGGTTCATATATATATCTTCAGAAAGAAAAAATTTCAAGCTTCATTGTGAGGCACAATAGTGCGTGAGCGCAGTGTTTTCCGACGGAGCGTCAAATACCCATCGGTATAACCGCGGATATTTTTATTTTTAATATATTTCACGTGATACATTTTTTTATACAACAGGCTGGTGATCTTTTTTTAAGCTTGCAACCTATAAATGCTATTAAATATCATGGAAAATATGTAAAAATCTTTGTTTGTTATATGATTAGTTTCTTTTTTTTACACCCAGTCGATGCTAGTGAATTAAGAAAAAAAAAAAAAAAAAAAAAAAAAAAAATCCATAAAGTTTGAATCACTAAACTGCCTATGATATTTTCGGATGGGGCCGAAATCAAAGAAGCACAATTATATTGAACAAAAAAATATCCCTCTCACAAAAGGTAGTGACTTTATAAGGTCTAAGATTTATTAATAAAATTGGAACAAAATATAATAAAAGAAACATCTTCTTGGAAAGAAAATTTGATTTGGGTGATTTGTATAAAACTTCTAATAAAATAGATTGCAAACTTCTTCAAAAACAAAATTGACCTCAAAGTTGACTATGAATTTGATACGTAACCAAAGTTCCACAACTGCCAAATAGCTAAATTCCAACAAACATACAATTTTGTTCCAGGGTTGTCATAGTCTAACTAGTATTCAGTCTTCCGTAAAAACTTTCAGTCATGAAATTATGGTTCGACTTACTCCTGGTGTAATTGGAACATTTCTTTCATCTAAAAAATTTAATACTGTACTACATATTTGTTTTCTGTGTAATAATAACCATATTATTATACCAAGAGATGTACGTGCGTATATTCAATTATATACATGCATAAGTAGGTATGTATGCAAAATGCAAATTGAATTTGGACTTGATTTCCTTAGCATAGTAAATATGAAGTGCTAGTGTAATGATCATGAATCATGTCGTACATACCCTTCAAAGAAATATTATTCTCTTTGATTTATAAGATTGTATCTCTATTTGTGGATTTGTGGCAATGATGACAGTGCTTCTGTAAATTCATCATATAGTAAAGACTCATAAAATTGTTTATGGAACTAATAAGATAATTTTCACTTTTTTCTTGTATTACTGTCCTTATATTGAACTATAGTGCCACGTAATACTGTAGATTGTGCTGTTTGTTGCAAAAAAATGTGAATTTGTAATTCCAGAGATTTTTTATCAGAATATTATAAAAAAAAGTCCATTTTACAACTATACTCAAAAATAAAAACTACATACATTTTTTTTTTTTTTTTGTATATAATTGACAAAAAAAAAAAAAAAAAAAAAAAAAAAAATAGTAGTTATCAAAATAAGACAGGAATGAAAACTAAAAGACAAAAATGAGCAAGAGGAAAGATTCTTTTATAAAACAAAAACACAACCACGATATTTTGTTTGTTATAATTTTTTTATGATCCTTTATTACATAAATTATAAGATAAAACCAAATGAAACGTTTAAATAAGTATCGCCAACCAGAAGAGTAGTAAAGTTATTTTATTTTAGAAAAGAAACCAACCACAATTTCATTTTCTTTTTTGAGTAACTACTATTCCCATTGATTTACCATCCTATAAAAGAACTTATTTTTTGCAACAAGAGCTAGCTCCACCGAAAGCTAATCGGGAAGCACTGTCAGTTAAACTTTTGATTTCGTTAGCACCAGCAGCGGCAGCGGCCTTAGCACCAGAAGTTGTTTGCACATATGAAGGAGGAACATCCAAAGCAGGGTTTTGTAAGAAGAAGTTACGAGGTCTCAAAAGAAGAGAAACTGCTTCAGCAGGCATGACAGGAAAATCTTCGGGACAAGGGAAATGTGTAATACCGAAAGTATGGTAAGCAACAATATCGGTGTTTTGGACATTTCCTTTTCCTTCAGCTTCAGCTTCCTCGATCCATTCAGGAAGACCACGAGAAGGTTCACCGGAAGTTTGAGGAACATAGGGACCAGCAGCAAAAGTTTGATAATCCTTGTAAGGAATAATTTGAAGATGTTGACGAGCAAAACCACCACGCTTCCAGACAAGAGATCCAGGCTTGGGAAGAAGAGGAGGACATTCTCTGGAGACAAGTTTGTAGGAGACATTTTTTCCGGAGTAAGGATGGACCTTGTTGGGGTTGAAGAAATCCCAAGTTCTGTTATAGCAAGACTCGTAATCAGACTTGGCAGTAGCGGCAGTTTCCATAATTGTACGTCTGGAAGTGAAAGCATTACCATAGAAGTTGTCAGGATGACCAACAGGAAGATCAGAGGAAACAGCATCAACAACGGCAACAGAGTTGTTTTCACCATCAACACTAGGGTTGATTCTAACAGAGAACAAATGTTGATGGTTTTGGGCATTGACATTGGGGTAAACTTGATTACCATATCCCTTAAGATCTTCATCAGCAGTCATAACAAAAGTGTTCAAGATACCAGTAAGCTTAATTTCAAGTTGGATAGTACCATCAAGGTGGAAAATCCAGTAAACCATGTATTCGTAGTTAGCAGCGGTGAAGATTTGAGAAATAACCAATCTTACACCACGAGTAACAATGGTAGTGCCAAATCCATCACGGAAATCAGAGTGCTTGAAAAGAAGACCATCATCTTCTTCGTGGATGCAGACAGAGTTCTTAGTGGTAATAGCATCACCAGCACGGTCAACGAAGTGACCATCGAGGTAGTGAATAACACCCTTACAGTCGCAACCAAGAGCAAGAGGGTTAGTCATAAGACCAGCACCGTATTCACCAAGATCGAAAGCGTGCTTACGTTGATGGGGGAAATCAGGGCAACCATAAGGAACAACCATTTCAGAAAGGGAGATTCTGTAGAAAAGAGGTCTAACAGTCCCTTGATCATTGTAAGAGATATCGGAAAGAACAATACCTTCTCTGTAGTTAAAACCAATATGGAACTTGAAATTTTGCCATTCCATCATGTTACCAGTCATCTTGAAAGAAACACCTTCAGGTTGAGTAACGTTGATGGGTTTGATAGTATCACGGTAACCAGTAGTTTCGTTGATATCCTTGGGATTAAAGTTGGAGTGCTTAGCCTTTGAAAGAGGACGTCTGATCTTGGGAATATCAATGTAAATAACTTCCTTCTTTTCAGTATCAACGATAGGGCAGAAATCCAAGGGATGAGAATATTGAGAGTCATCTTCATCAGATCTGTAGTACATTAAAGCTTGTTGAAGTCTTCTGCTAGTTCCCCAACGTTCATCGTAACCAATAGTCCAAGGATCACAGTAAACTTTGTGCATATCTTCTTTGGGGATACCAGAAATTTCACATTGTTTGATAACATTTTCATCAGCTCTAACGACAGACTCAGTAGACTGTAAATCCAATACAGTAAGAATAGGTTGGTATCCAGTGACCATCTTAACAGTAACAATCTTAGCTTCTTCGAGGGAAACATAACCTTCGAAAATACCATTGACACCATTTTCCAAAAGAGTGAAGAAAGCTTCTCTCTTAGGCATCAATCCAGTGGCAGACCATTTTTTGTAGTCAACCTTGGGAGGTTCTTTCAAAGAAATAGTGTTGAATGAAATAGTCTTGGTAGAGAATTCCTTACTGGAGCGGATAATATCAACAATGTACTTGATTTCAGCAGGAGTAAGAGGATCCAAAGGATGGGCAGGACCAGGGGGAGCAGTGGCAGTAGTTTGGTTGGCAACAATGTTAAGACGTTCCATTTTGAGCTATGTTGAAAAGTTCGATTAATTAATTAATTGAGTGTATTGGTGTTTGATTGTTAAAGTGAGTAAAGATATTGAATGAAAAGACAGTTCCTTGAAGAACATGATCTCTTATATATGCTGTTGAACATATTGAAAGCAAAACTGATGAAAAGCAGGACCGTGATATCTTCAGAATCATCGATTTGAAAGCACCCGGGGAGTGTATTAGTTTGAAGAATGATCTCAACTTCAACAGTAATTAGTAGAGAAGAGTCCATTACGATGATACGAGGTAAGTTATGTGCAATTATATCCTGTTTAGGTAATTCTCAAGGTGCACCTCTGAAAGTCCCTCTACTACCAGACCCCGTTACCACGGACTTATTCATTGATTGATAGCAGGATAGATGAACAACAAAGAAATAATTTAAGGTGCGTTTAAATTAGAATCTCTTCGGGTACTCGAATATATAAGAAATCTATCAATTGACTGGGTGGATAACGATCTGTCGAGACGTTGACTATGTTTTTCTGGAAGCGTGTTTCAGCCGTAAGTTAATGAAATGTTACTTGAACTGATGGTCAAACATATTGCATAACTGAATCAATGAAGTTGGTATTCTAGATGGATTTGGAATATGATTAATAACTTGAGCTGGAGAAGCATTAATACTGTAGATGAACTTAAAACTTAAATGATTGCCATGTGGTAAACTAATTTCCTTTGATATTAAAATAATCAGTATATGTACGCGTACATAATTTACATATGTACTCATTAATGTTATTAAGTATATATATAAATTTTTTTTACCTAAGAGTTGTATTCTTGTTAACTGTATATATTCTAGATATTACAGGTTGGGAAATATTATGGAAACAAGGCAATGCCATGCGAAAAACCAGAAACCAGATGTACCGTGGTAGATATGATATAGTAAGGATGTTAGCGCAGGGCGCTGTAATATAATGTATAGATATTGGGTGGACAATGACAAAATAAATGTGCTCTATGCCAGGTTCGAAACAGGGACTGGGATTTGGCACACCTGGACAGGTCGGCAATTGGAAGTTGAAACCTGTGTGTAATACCCACTGCACCATACAGCAGGATATTTTTTTAGCTTAATTTTGCTATGGTGTTTATGTAATTTTATGTATAAAACTCTTATGTGCTAAGAAATCCAAAAATTATACGGTTTTATATATAAGTAATAGCTTTGGGTCAGCTCATATTTTGACCAGACCCCTGTGGTCTGGTCGTAGGTTTAACCCTGGCCGCTACTAAATGCAGAATTATCAAACGCACAGTGAGAAATGTGACAGCGAAAGCCTGTATCAGGCAAATCACAAACACAGTCTTCTTTTATATAAATACATTGTGGATGTACTTGTAGCTACTTTAAGTGCTAAAGTACAAAACACGCACATACATAAGTAAACATATGGGACTATAA